>JASWHU010000415.1:0-7500 GCA_030819815.1 Strix occidentalis
CCTAACCCTAACCCTAACCCTAACCCTAACCCTAACCCTAACCCTAACCCTAACCCTAACCCTAACCCTAACCCTAACCCTAACCCTAACCCTAACCCTAACCCTAACCCTAACCCTAACCCTAACCCTAACCCTAACCCTAACCCTAACCCTAACCCTAACCCTAACCCTAACCCTAACCCTAACCCTAACCCTAACCCTAACCCTAACCCTAACCCTAACCCTAACCCTAACCCTAACCCTAACCCTAACCCTAACCCTAACCCTAACCCTAACCCTAACCCTAACCCTAACCCTAACCCTAACCCTAACCCTAACCCTAACCCTAACCCTAACCCTAACCCTAACCCTAACCCTAACCCTAACCCTAACCCTAACCCTAACCCTAACCCTAACCCTAACCCTAACCCTAACCCTAACCCTAACCCTAACCCTAACCCTAACCCTAACCCTAACCCTAACCCTAACCCTAACCCTAACCCTAACCCTAACCCTAACCCTAACCCTAACCCTAACCCTAACCCTAACCCTAACCCTAACCCTAACCCTAACCCTAACCCTAACCCTAACCCTAACCCTAACCCTAACCCTAACCCTAACCCTAACCCTAACCCTAACCCTAACCCTAACCCTAACCCTAACCCTAACCCTAACCCTAACCCTAACCCTAACCCTAACCCTAACCCTAACCCTAACCCTAACCCTAACCCTAACCCTAACCCTAACCCTAACCCTAACCCTAACCCTAACCCTAACCCTAACCCTAACCCTAACCCTAACCCTAACCCTAACCCTAACCCTAACCCTAACCCTAACCCTAACCCTAACCCTAACCCTAACCCTAACCCTAACCCTAACCCTAACCCTAACCCTAACCCTAACCCTAACCCTAACCCTAACCCTAACCCTAACCCTAACCCTAACCCTAACCCTAACCCTAACCCTAACCCTAACCCTAACCCTAACCCTAACCCTAACCCTAACCCTAACCCTAACCCTAACCCTAACCCTAACCCTAACCCTAACCCTAACCCTAACCCTAACCCTAACCCTAACCCTAACCCTAACCCTAACCCTAACCCTAACCCTAACCCTAACCCTAACCCTAACCCTAACCCTAACCCTAACCCTAACCCTAACCCTAACCCTAACCCTAACCCTAACCCTAACCCTAACCCTAACCCTAACCCTAACCCTAACCCTAACCCTAACCCTAACCCTAACCCTAACCCTAACCCTAACCCTAACCCTAACCCTAACCCTAACCCTAACCCTAACCCTAACCCTAACCCTAACCCTAACCCTAACCCTAACCCTAACCCTAACCCTAACCCTAACCCTAACCCTAACCCTAACCCTAACCCTAACCCTAACCCTAACCCTAACCCTAACCCTAACCCTAACCCTAACCCTAACCCTAACCCTAACCCTAACCCTAACCCTAACCCTAACCCTAACCCTAACCCTAACCCTAACCCTAACCCTAACCCTAACCCTAACCCTAACCCTAACCCTAACCCTAACCCTAACCCTAACCCTAACCCTAACCCTAACCCTAACCCTAACCCTAACCCTAACCCTAACCCTAACCCTAACCCTAACCCTAACCCTAACCCTAACCCTAACCCTAACCCTAACCCTAACCCTAACCCTAACCCTAACCCTAACCCTAACCCTAACCCTAACCCTAACCCTAACCCTAACCCTAACCCTAACCCTAACCCTAACCCTAACCCTAACCCTAACCCTAACCCTAACCCTAACCCTAACCCTAACCCTAACCCTAACCCTAACCCTAACCCTAACCCTAACCCTAACCCTAACCCTAACCCTAACCCTAACCCTAACCCTAACCCTAACCCTAACCCTAACCCTAACCCTAACCCTAACCCTAACCCTAACCCTAACCCTAACCCTAACCCTAACCCTAACCCTAACCCTAACCCTAACCCTAACCCTAACCCTAACCCTAACCCTAACCCTAACCCTAACCCTAACCCTAACCCTAACCCTAACCCTAACCCTAACCCTAACCCTAACCCTAACCCTAACCCTAACCCTAACCCTAACCCTAACCCTAACCCTAACCCTAACCCTAACCCTAACCCTAACCCTAACCCTAACCCTAACCCTAACCCTAACCCTAACCCTAACCCTAACCCTAACCCTAACCCTAACCCTAACCCTAACCCTAACCCTAACCCTAACCCTAACCCTAACCCTAACCCTAACCCTAACCCTAACCCTAACCCTAACCCTAACCCTAACCCTAACCCTAACCCTAACCCTAACCCTAACCCTAACCCTAACCCTAACCCTAACCCTAACCCTAACCCTAACCCTAACCCTAACCCTAACCCTAACCCTAACCCTAACCCTAACCCTAACCCTAACCCTAACCCTAACCCTAACCCTAACCCTAACCCTAACCCTAACCCTAACCCTAACCCTAACCCTAACCCTAACCCTAACCCTAACCCTAACCCTAACCCTAACCCTAACCCTAACCCTAACCCTAACCCTAACCCTAACCCTAACCCTAACCCTAACCCTAACCCTAACCCTAACCCTAACCCTAACCCTAACCCTAACCCTAACCCTAACCCTAACCCTAACCCTAACCCTAACCCTAACCCTAACCCTAACCCTAACCCTAACCCTAACCCTAACCCTAACCCTAACCCTAACCCTAACCCTAACCCTAACCCTAACCCTAACCCTAACCCTAACCCTAACCCTAACCCTAACCCTAACCCTAACCCTAACCCTAACCCTAACCCTAACCCTAACCCTAACCCTAACCCTAACCCTAACCCTAACCCTAACCCTAACCCTAACCCTAACCCTAACCCTAACCCTAACCCTAACCCTAACCCTAACCCTAACCCTAACCCTAACCCTAACCCTAACCCTAACCCTAACCCTAACCCTAACCCTAACCCTAACCCTAACCCTAACCCTAACCCTAACCCTAACCCTAACCCTAACCCTAACCCTAACCCTAACCCTAACCCTAACCCTAACCCTAACCCTAACCCTAACCCTAACCCTAACCCTAACCCTAACCCTAACCCTAACCCTAACCCTAACCCTAACCCTAACCCTAACCCTAACCCTAACCCTAACCCTAACCCTAACCCTAACCCTAACCCTAACCCTAACCCTAACCCTAACCCTAACCCTAACCCTAACCCTAACCCTAACCCTAACCCTAACCCTAACCCTAACCCTAACCCTAACCCTAACCCTAACCCTAACCCTAACCCTAACCCTAACCCTAACCCTAACCCTAACCCTAACCCTAACCCTAACCCTAACCCTAACCCTAACCCTAACCCTAACCCTAACCCTAACCCTAACCCTAACCCTAACCCTAACCCTAACCCTAACCCTAACCCTAACCCTAACCCTAACCCTAACCCTAACCCTATACCCTAACCCTAACCCTAACCCTAACCCTAACCCTAACCCTAACCCTAACCCTAACCCTAACCCTAACCCTAACCCTAACCCTAACCCTAACCCTAACCCTAACCCTAACCCTAACCCTAACCCTAACCCTAACCCTAACCCTAACCCTAACCCTAACCCTAACCCTAACCCTAACCCTAACCCTAACCCTAACCCTAACCCTAACCCTAACCCTAACCCTAACCCTAACCCTAACCCTAACCCTAACCCTAACCCTAACCCTAACCCTAACCCTAACCCTAACCCTAACCCTAACCCTAACCCTAACCCTAACCCTAACCCTAACCCTAACCCTAACCCTAACCCTAACCCTAACCCTAACCCTAACCCTAACCCTAACCCTAACCCTAACCCTAACCCTAACCCTAACCCTAACCCTAACCCTAACCCTAACCCTAACCCTAACCCTAACCCTAACCCTAACCCTAACCCTAACCCTAACCCTAACCCTAACCCTAACCCTAACCCTAACCCTAACCCTAACCCTAACCCTAACCCTAACCCTAACCCTAACCCTAACCCTAACCCTAACCCTAACCCTAACCCTAACCCTAACCCTAACCCTAACCCTAACCCTAACCCTAACCCTAACCCTAACCCTAACCCTAACCCTAACCCTAACCCTAACCCTAACCCTAACCCTAACCCTAACCCTAACCCTAACCCTAACCCTAACCCTAACCCTAACCCTAACCCTAACCCTAACCCTAACCCTAACCCTAACCCTAACCCTAACCCTAACCCTAACCCTAACCCTAACCCTAACCCTAACCCTAACCCTAACCCTAACCCTAACCCTAACCCTAACCCTAACCCTAACCCTAACCCTAACCCTAACCCTAACCCTAACCCTAACCCTAACCCTAACCCTAACCCTAACCCTAACCCTAACCCTAACCCTAACCCTAACCCTAACCCTAACCCTAACCCTAACCCTAACCCTAACCCTAACCCTAACCCTAACCCTAACCCTAACCCTAACCCTAACCCTAACCCTAACCCTAACCCTAACCCTAACCCTAACCCTAACCCTAACCCTAACCCTAACCCTAACCCTAACCCTAACCCTAACCCTAACCCTAACCCTAACCCTAACCCTAACCCTAACCCTAACCCTAACCCTAACCCTAACCCTAACCCTAACCCTAACCCTAACCCTAACCCTAACCCTAACCCTAACCCTAACCCTAACCCTAACCCTAACCCTAACCCTAACCCTAACCCTAACCCTAACCCTAACCCTAACCCTAACCCTAACCCTAACCCTAACCCTAACCCTAACCCTAACCCTAACCCTAACCCTAACCCTAACCCTAACCCTAACCCTAACCCTAACCCTAACCCTAACCCTAACCCTAACCCTAACCCTAACCCTAACCCTAACCCTAACCCTAACCCTAACCCTAACCCTAACCCTAACCCTAACCCTAACCCTAACCCTAACC
Source organism: Strix occidentalis (assembly GCA_030819815.1). Lineage (NCBI taxonomy): Eukaryota > Metazoa > Chordata > Aves > Strigiformes > Strigidae > Strix > Strix occidentalis. The sequence goes on from JASWHU010000415.1 coordinate 4,917, forward strand.
CTAACCCTAACCCTAACCCTAACCCTAACCCTAACCCTAACCCTAACCCTAACCCTAACCCTAACCCTAACCCTAACCCTAACCCTAACCCTAACCCTAACCCTAACCCTAACCCTAACCCTAACCCTAACCCTAACCCTAACCCTAACCCTAACCCTAACCCTAACCCTAACCCTAACCCTAACCCTAACCCTAACCCTAACCCTAACCCTAACCCTAACCCTAACCCTAACCCTAACCCTAACCCTAACCCTAACCCTAACCCTAACCCTAACCCTAACCCTAACCCTAACCCTAACCCTAACCCTAACCCTAACCCTAACCCTAACCCTAACCCTAACCCTAACCCTAACCCTAACCCTAACCCTAACCCTAACCCTAACCCTAACCCTAACCCTAACCCTAACCCTAACCCTAACCCTAACCCTAACCCTAACCCTAACCCTAACCCTAACCCTAACCCTAACCCTAACCCTAACCCTAACCCTAACCCTAACCCTAACCCTAACCCTAACCCTAACCCTAACCCTAACCCTAACCCTAACCCTAACCCTAACCCTAACCCTAACCCTAACCCTAACCCTAACCCTAACCCTAACCCTAACCCTAACCCTAACCCTAACCCTAACCCTAACCCTAACCCTAACCCTAACCCTAACCCTAACCCTAACCCTAACCCTAACCCTAACCCTAACCCTAACCCTAACCCTAACCCTAACCCTAACCCTAACCCTAACCCTAACCCTAACCCTAACCCTAACCCTAACCCTAACCCTAACCCTAACCCTAACCCTAACCCTAACCCTAACCCTAACCCTAACCCTAACCCTAACCCTAACCCTAACCCTAACCCTAACCCTAACCCTAACCCTAACCCTAACCCTAACCCTAACCCTAACCCTAACCCTAACCCTAACCCTAACCCTAACCCTAACCCTAACCCTAACCCTAACCCTAACCCTAACCCTAACCCTAACCCTAACCCTAACCCTAACCCTAACCCTAACCCTAACCCTAACCCTAACCCTAACCCTAACCCTAACCCTAACCCTAACCCTAACCCTAACCCTAACCCTAACCCTAACCCTAACCCTAACCCTAACCCTAACCCTAACCCTAACCCTAACCCTAACCCTAACCCTAACCCTAACCCTAACCCTAACCCTAACCCTAACCCTAACCCTAACCCTAACCCTAACCCTAACCCTAACCCTAACCCTAACCCTAACCCTAACCCTAACCCTAACCCTAACCCTAACCCTAACCCTAACCCTAACCCTAACCCTAACCCTAACCCTAACCCTAACCCTAACCCTAACCCTAACCCTAACCCTAACCCTAACCCTAACCCTAACCCTAACCCTAACCCTAACCCTAACCCTAACCCTAACCCTAACCCTAACCCTAACCCTAACCCTAACCCTAACCCTAACCCTAACCCTAACCCTAACCCTAACCCTAACCCTAACCCTAACCCTAACCCTAACCCTAACCCTAACCCTAACCCTAACCCTAACCCTAACCCTAACCCTAACCCTAACCCTAACCCTAACCCTAACCCTAACCCTAACCCTAACCCTAACCCTAACCCTAACCCTAACCCTAACCCTAACCCTAACCCTAACCCTAACCCTAACCCTAACCCTAACCCTAACCCTAACCCTAACCCTAACCCTAACCCTAACCCTAACCCTAACCCTAACCCTAACCCTAACCCTAACCCTAACCCTAACCCTAACCCTAACCCTAACCCTAACCCTAACCCTAACCCTAACCCTAACCCTAACCCTAACCCTAACCCTAACCCTAACCCTAACCCTAACCCTAACCCTAACCCTAACCCTAACCCTAACCCTAACCCTAACCCTAACCCTAACCCTAACCCTAACCCTAACCCTAACCCTAACCCTAACCCTAACCCTAACCCTAACCCTAACCCTAACCCTAACCCTAACCCTAACCCTAACCCTAACCCTAACCCTAACCCTAACCCTAACCCTAACCCTAACCCTAACCCTAACCCTAACCCTAACCCTAACCCTAACCCTAACCCTAACCCTAACCCTAACCCTAACCCTAACCCTAACCCTAACCCTAACCCTAACCCTAACCCTAACCCTAACCCTAACCCTAACCCTAACCCTAACCCTAACCCTAACCCTAACCCTAACCCTAACCCTAACCCTAACCCTAACCCTAACCCTAACCCTAACCCTAACCCTAACCCTAACCCTAACCCTAACCCTAACCCTAACCCTAACCCTAACCCTAACCCTAACCCTAACCCTAACCCTAACCCTAACCCTAACCCTAACCCTAACCCTAACCCTAACCCTAACCCTAACCCTAACCCTAACCCTAACCCTAACCCTAACCCTAACCCTAACCCTAACCCTAACCCTAACCCTAACCCTAACCCTAACCCTAACCCTAACCCTAACCCTAACCCTAACCCTAACCCTAACCCTAACCCTAACCCTAACCCTAACCCTAACCCTAACCCTAACCCTAACCCTAACCCTAACCCTAACCCTAACCCTAACCCTAACCCTAACCCTAACCCTAACCCTAACCCTAACCCTAA
>JASWHU010000415.1:12500-78739 GCA_030819815.1 Strix occidentalis
CCAACACAAAGTCCCAGACAGTCACACAAAGTCCAACACAAAGTCCCAGACAGTCACACAGAGTCCAAGACACTCACTCAAAGTCCCAGACAGTCACACAGAGTCCAACACAAAGTCCAAGACACTCACACAGAGTCCAACACAAAGTCCAAGACACTCACACAGAGTCCCAGACAGTCACACAGAGTCCAAGACAGTCACACAGAGTCCAACACAAAGTCCCAGACAGTCACACAAAGTCCAACACAAAGTCCAAGACACTCACACAGAGTCCCAGACAGTCACACAGAGTCCAACACAAAGTCCCAGACATTCACACAAAGTCCAACACAAAGTCCCAGACAGTCACACAGAGTCCAACACAAAGTCCCAGACAGTCACACAAAGTCCAACACAAAGTCCCAGACAGTCACACAGAGTCCAAGACACTCACTCAAAGTCCCAGACACTCACACAGAGTCCAACACAAAGTCCAAGACACTCACACAGAGTCCAACACAAAGTCCAAGACACTCACACAGAGTCCAACACAAAGTCCAAGACACTCACACAGAGTCCAACACAAAGTCCAAGACACTCACACAGAGTCCCAGACAGTCACACAGAGTCCAAGACCGTCACACAGAGTCCGACGCAAAGTCCCAGACAGTCACACGGAGTCCCAGACGGTCACACAGAGTCCGACGCAAAGTCCCAGACACTCACACAGAGTCCCAGACGGTCACACAGAGTCCGACGCAAAGTCCCAGACACTCACACAGAGTCCCAGATGGTCACACAGAGTCCGACGCAAAGTCCCAGACACTCACTCAAAGTCCAAGACGGTCACACAGAGTCCGACGCAGAGTCCAAGACATTCACACAAAGTCCCAGACGGTCGCACAGAGTCCGACGCAAAGTCCCAGACGGTCGCACAGAGTCCCAGACGGTCGCACAGAGTCCGACGCAAAGTCCGAGACGCTCGCTCAAAGTCCAACGCAAAGTCCGAGACGCTCAAAGTCCAAGACAAAGCCCGACACGGTCGCTCAAAGTCCGGCACGCTCTAAGTCGAAGCCTAAGTCCGGCACGCAAACTACGACGCGGTCAAAGTCCGACGCAAAGTCCGAGACGAACGCGCACGGTCGAAGGCGACGTCCGACCCCCGCTCTCGCGGTCAAAAGTCCGACACGCACGGGGAAGGCGAAGAGACGGAGACGGACGCGAAGCCGGAGACGGAGGGGCAAAGTCAGGCGGCGAGAGAGACGAATTCGGACGTCCGAAAAAACCGCACGGGAGCCGACCCCGACGTACGCGCCTTTATTACCCCCCCCCAAAACGCACGGGAGCCGACCCCGACGTACGCGCCTTTATTAATGCTACGTTACAGAATAGCTTTTACTTACTTAATAACGTAACGACCGACAGCGAATACCCCTTCGAGGAGCCTACGCCGCGCAAAACCTTTCTTTCCTTAGTAAACCTTACGAGCGTGGCAAATATGCCTTTGCTACGGACACGTTACAAAGCAGCTTTTACTTACTAATTAAACCTTAAAAAACCCAACAAATACACCTTCGTTGAACCTACGTTACACAAACACGCTTATGGACTTCGTAAACCCTAAAACCCTAAGGGGTGCTTCGCCTCCCGACATTTAGGGTCATTCCACACATCTATATTACCATCAGATCTTTACTAAATATATTCATAACTGTTCAGAGACTACTACGATATACACGATGCCAAGAACACCGCTCCCGTCGGCCTCCCGAATCGCCCCGCCTGTGAAAACCCCGTCCCTGGACCGTTCCGTGCCTGAACCTTGGCGACGATCGTCGCTGCGAGGAGCGACGGGGGGGGGGGGAGGAAACCCAGCTGGGATTTTTTCATTCCATATTGTTTTCTTGCCTTACTACTCCAAAAACTCTACCCCACCTGCAACAAAAAAACCCACATTACATTACACAGTCATTCTCACACAGACACGTTCTAGGCATCCCGCTCATTCGGCTACCACGCTGACCGCCCCCTACTCTCAGAAAACCCATCCCGCTATCCCACCGCCACATCCGGCCCTCTCACCGTGGCTCCCCGGGAACGCCGTTCCCGGAGGCCTCCCGGATGGCCCCGCCTGCGAAAACCCCGTCCCTGGGCCGCTCCGCGCCCAAACTTTGGCGACGATCGTCGCCTCGCGGACCGGCCGGGACCGGGGAAAAAAAAACCCAGCCGGGGGAAAAAAAAAAAAATCCCCCGGCTGGGGTTTTTTTATTCTATATTGGTTTTTTGCCTAACTATACTCCACCTGCAAGAAAAAAAAAAATTACATTAAACACCCGTGCACACACACACACACACACATTCCAAACGCACCGCTCGTTCAGCTACCCCGCTAACCGCCCCCCCGCTCTCGGCAAACCCATCCCCCTACCCCACCGCTACTACCGGCCCTCGCCCCGTGGCTCCTCGGGAACGCCGTTCCCGGGACCCTCCCGGATGGCCCTGCCTGCGAAAACCCCGTCCCTGGACCGCTCCGCGCCCAAACTTTGGCGACGATCGTCGCCTCGCGGACCGGCCGGGACCGGGGAAAAAAAAACCCAGCCGGGGGAAAAAAAAAAACATCCCCCGGCTGGGGTTTTTTTATTCTATATTGGTTATTTGCCTAACTATACTCCACCTGCAAGAAAAAAAAAAATTACATTAAACAGCCATGCACACACGCACATTCCAAACGCACCTCTCGTTCAGCTACTCTGCTAACCGCCCCCTGCTCTCGGCAAACCCATCCCGCTACCCCACCGCCGTGACCGGCCCTCGCCCCGTGGCTCCTCGGGAACGCCGTTCCCGGGGCCTCCCCGATCGCCCCGCCTGCGAAAACCCCGTCCCTGGACCGCTCCGCGCCCAAACTTTGGCGACGATCGTCGCCTCGCGGACCGGCCGGGACCGGGGAAAAAAAAACCCGGCCGGGGGAAAAAAAAAAAAATCCCCCGGCTGGGGTTTTTTTATTCTATATTGGTTTTTTGCCTAACTATACTCCTTCTGCAAGAAAAAAAAAAATTACATTAAACACCCGTGCACACACACACACACACACACACACATTCCAAACGCACCGCTCCTTCAGCTACCCCGCTAACCGCCCCCCCGCTCTCAGAAAACCCATCCCCCTACCCCACCGCTACTACCGGCCCTCGCCCCGTGGCTCCTCGGGAACGCCGTTCCCGGGAGCCTCCCGGATGGCCCCGCCTGCGAAAACCCCGTCCCTGGGCCGCTCCGCGCCCAAACTTTGGCGACGATCGTCGCCTCGCGGACCGGCCGGGACCGGGGAAAAAAAAACCCGGCCGGGGGAAAAAAAAAAAAAATCCCCCGGCTGGGGTTTTTTTATTCTATATTGGTTTTTTGCCTAACTATACTCCACCTGCAAGAAAAAAAACCCACTACGTTAAACAGCCACGCGCACACACGCACACGTTCCAAACGCACCGCTCGTTCAGCTACCCCGCTAACCGCCCCCCCGCTCTCAGAAAACCCATCCCCCTACCTGACCGCTACTACCGGCCCTCGCCCCGTGGCTCCCCGGGAACGCCGTTCCCGGGGCCTCCCCGATCGCCCCGCCTGCGAAAACCCCGTCCCTGGACCGCTCCGCGCCCAAACTTTGGCGACGATCGTCGCCTCGCGGACCGGCCGGGACCGGGGAAAAAAAAACCCGGCCGGGGGAAAAAAAAAAAAATATCCCCCGGCTGGGGTTTTTTTATTCTATATTGGTTTTTTGCCTAACTACTCAAAAAACTCAACTCCACCCGCAACAAAAACAACATTAATTTAAACGGTCACGCGCAGGCGGACGCGTTCTAAGCGCCCCGCTCGCTCGGCTACCGCGCTAACCGCCCCCTGCTCCCGGCGAACCCGTCCCGCTGCCCGATCGCCGCCGGCGGCCCTCGCCCCGTGGCTCCTCGGAACGTGGTTCCCGAAGGCCTCGAAATTCGCCCCGCCCGCTAACGCCGTGGCCCGAGCCCGACCTCCCCCCGAACTCCGGCCGTGAACGTCGCCGGATGGAGCGGGCGGGACTAGGTGACTTAAACCTGGTCAAAGAGATTAAGAAATCCCCCTGCTCGACAGTTTCTTTACTATTTTTAAAAGACGCTTTAACTCTTTCTACATCAATATACCCTGAAGCGAAAAACATCCTCACGTACAACGATAAACGCCTTCCAAAACTAACGCTCGTTCCGCATCTACTCTATCCGACCGTCGCCCGCCAGAGCGGCGGACGGCCCCGATTCCGTAACCGTGCCCGGAATCGCACGATCGCGCGCCTCGAGCCGTCGCCGCCGCTCCGCTCGATCCGCGCCGCGGGCCCTCGTCCTCGGAAGAAGAGGAATACGTTTCCCTCCGTGCGTCGCTCCCGGTCCTTCTTTTCTTCCCGTCGTACGCTCTGGCAAACTTCACGGAACGATTCGCTTCTGGAACGCCGGTGGCCCCGTGGTACCTGCAAAAGACAAAAGAAGGAACTCTAGAGCCCGCTCGCCGCGCTCGCCGGCACGTTAGAGTCCCCTCCCGGGACCGTCCCGCCCCGTACGGAATGGCTACGAACGCGCAAAGCGGCTCCGCCGCTAACGCGGGCGTCTACGTGCTCCGCGAACGTGACCCGAGGACGCGAGAGCGCCGCACGGGGCGGAGTTAACGTCGGACCGAAAGACGCGGCCCGACGGCGCGCGCGACGACGCCGAGAAGACGTGACGCGTGCGCCCCGGCGCGGCCTGCCGTGCGAGACGGCCGGAACTCCGGATGAGAGATGGGCGATAACGTCCCGGTGACCGACGGAGACAAATTGCTAGGAAAGACTAAAGACCGTCACGACGCGGGGAAGAATCCCTCGGAAGACCTCACGAGACGGAGCGTCGCGGAGCCTACGCCTGCCGCTTAAGCCCGAGCGAGAGCCGCGTGAAAGACCTACCGATTCCGCCTACGAGACTAAACTAGATCGGGAACGTTGACCTTCTACGTCACGCTTCTTAGCGGTACGGAACGAGACGGACGGCTGCTGCACGGGGAGCGGGACGCGAGTACGCCCGAGACTCCTCGACGGCGAAGGCCGAGACAAACGTCGACCCGTCACGTAACTAAGGAACGCCCGCTAGGCGTACCGCACGGCTATGCCCGCTCGGCCCGGAGCCGCTTTGCCGGGGCACGTGTCTCACGAGAAGTATCGCTCGCCATTTCTACTGTCTTGTTGCAAGTTGCTTGCGAGAACAACGCAAAAGCTGACTTACGGGCTTCCCTCGTGTTACCTCTCAATTCGCTCGAGATCCGCTCGACTCCCGCTCACGTGAACGCCGGTTTCGCGAGGTCACGAAATACAGATATAGAGCTACGCGCCGCTCTTGCCGCTTTAACGCCAGACAGCGTAACGCTCAGATCAGACGCGACCAAACACGATGCCCAGAGACGCGCTGCCGCCCGACGCCGCCCAGAGACGCGCTGCCGCCCGACGCCGCCCAGAGACGCGCTGCCGCCCGACGCCGCCCAGAGACGCCCACAGACGCGCTGCCGCCCGACGCCGCCCACAGATGCCCGGAGACGCGCCGCCGCCCCGCACGGGCCCGAGGCCCGCTATCTGCCTCCGGAATTCACAAAACCTAAAGAGCCCTCCCGCCGACCCCGATGTCCTGCTCCCTCTTCTAGCCCCGCCCCACCCGCTGCTTTGGCCCCTCGACTTATCTTTCAGAGAGCACGGTCCAGAACTCATCCTCGTTGGGAGCGCGTCATCTAACCGGGGTTTCCCTGCGGTCGCCACGTTGCTCTTCGTCACCCGTAACGCGGAACGCCTCCGGTCGCCGACACGCCGACCCGTATCGACCTCTACCGCGGCGACGCCCTCCTCGGAACGGCCGCGCCGCTCCCTATAACCGTACGTCGTGCCCCCCCGTCTCCCGTGGAAGCCTAAAAACTGGAGAAACGCGGCCGCCGTCCTACTGGTAAGCGATCGCCCGCTCGGCTGCGCCCGGCCTCCCGGTCCTCTCTTCCGACGACTCGCCTCGAAGCCTCCGCCGTTCGAGCGGAGACCTCGCGACGCCCGCGAAAACGAAGGCGAACGGTCGTTCGTACGGCCGCGCGATCCTCGGCGATTCGGGTCCCGGCGGACCGCTTGACGACTCTCTCGCCTTTTCTCAAACCGCTCGTGACTCTGCGGCGTCGACCCTCCGGGAAGGAGCGCGGCGCCTGCAAAAGAAAGAGGTAAAAGCGTGCGGCGAGATGCCGCCCCGATCCTCGGCTCGCTCGCGGAGCTTCCTCTCCCCTGCTCGTTTACCTCGGCCGCTCGGAGACGGATTCTTCCGTCCGCCGTGCCGAGACCCGGTCGCCGCCCGTGCGATTCAAACGGGGTATAATTTTAGCTACGATACTATTATGACGCCCGAAGAACCGCCGCTCGGGCACGCCGGTCGTCGCTCGCCTCGCCGAAGTCCGAGGGCGCGGGTATCCCGCTTCACGCGTCGATTCGTGCCTAGAAAATAAAACCGGAATGGCGTGAGCCCCTCGGAGCCGCCGGTCCCGCGGATCCTCTGACCTCTTCCGTCGCCCGTCGGGAAGCGGCTTCTCGCTTTGCGCTTAAGCGACCCGAATCCTGTAAGGAAAGGCATCTCGGCGTTAACCTAGAGTTTTACGAGACCAAAGGTTTCTCTTCCCTTTCCATCTCCCTTCTGACTACTGCTAAAATACCCAAAATCCTAAGTACCGAGCCTCACGTGCAAGCTAAGGCTCGTTCGACCCGCTCGATCGCCCGCTCCCCGCGAGCCGGAGTCCGCCCTCCGACGCCTGCCGAACGCGAGGAAAATAACCGTGGCGGCTCTCTACGGCTACTCGCCCGGAGACGGACCGTACGGTCTTCGCCAAAAGCGTCCGGGCGGATGGATGCGTTACTACGCGCTCCCCTCCTCTTTACTATGGCTAAACCCCCGGGCGGGACGGGTCCGACCCGGACGCGGACGGACGCCGAACGCGGACGTCGCGAGCGACGAGACGGTGAGACGCGAGAAGACGGCGAGCGACGAGAACGACGGCCGTAGGGAAGATGCCGCCGGCGGAGAAGCCCTACGGCGCCGCGACGGCGGCCCCGAAACGAGAGGCGACCGCCGCGGCCCGCGAGACGAAGTTACCGTCGAAGCCGGAACGACGGACGCGTGAGAAGCCGGGTTTTAAGTCGTAAGATGCGGGGACGAAACCCCGGAAGACTACCGGGCGCCAAAATGACTCTCGAAAGCACGGCCCGGGGCGCCGCCTAGCTCGCCCCTGCGAGAGACGACCGCTCGAGAACGTCCTCGACGCGACGCGCGCCGGACGGATCCGCGCTTCCGGTTATAATCGCGAGACGAGAAGGGCTCGACGGGCGCCGTGCCGACGAGGGGACGTACTCGAGACTCTCGGGAGGGCTATCGAGATGCCCGACGATCGCAAAGACCTACGGAGACGTCTACACCGGAGGACGGCACGGTATAAGATACGGAACGCAGAACACGCAAAGTACGCGACGACACGGACGCGGGCCGGAACTGCCCCGACCGCGGTACTCCGGTGCTGAAAAGCGACTCGCTCCCTTTACGGGCACGCGGGGCGCCGCTCCTGGCCGGTCCTCTCCCCTACGCTACCTCGAAAAGCCCTCCCTGCGATTCCCGACCCTGTCCCTTCCTCCCGGACCCTTCCCACCCTGGACCCTCGACTTAGCTTCGAGAGGGCCGGAGGCCTGACCGTCTTCCTCGACGACCGCGTCGGCCGACCGGGACGCTCCCGAGTCGCCGGGTTCCTCCGCGTCGTCCGCCGAACGTCCGCGAAGCGCGCGACCGGTCGGCGTCGTGTCGGCCGACGCGGCCCTCTTCCGCGACGCCCTCCTCCTCGAAAGCGTGGCCCTTTCGGCTCGCCCGCTCGGTGCCGGTTTCGGTGTCGGACGCCGTGGCCGTCGTCGCTTGCGGCGCCTGTGATTTCAAAAGACGGAATATTATATTTGTGCTCGGGGGAAAACGCCGGGCCCGTGCTCCTCCTCTCCGCCGCCCCGGTTCGCCTCAAATGCTCATCCTATTCCGAGGGCTGCCTACGCTGCGCCCGCGAGACGATACGGCGCTCCGCGGGCGACGGGGAAACGCGATGAGCCGTCCCGGATCCCGAAAGATCCCGTGCCTTACGTCCCTGCCGCTTTCCTGACGAATGCTAAAACGTCCCTGCCGTTTTTCTGAGAAAGGTTAAAACTCCATATACGGATGCTTACGAGATGCTCGCTCTGACCCTCGCTCCGTCCTCTCCCCTTTGGTCCCGTTTATATGGATGATATCGACGCCTTACGATGTATACGCCGACGCTAGGGAAAAAACCGAGGTCCCGTCTTCGATGAAGTCAGGAAAATGCAATGTATCTAGAATGAAAAGAAAAAATGTAAGCGTATGCTATTAAACTGTTTTACCCGCCCCGCCCAGCGGATACAAAATTACTTACCTGAAAAAAAACCGCTATGTACCTGTTTACTTCCTACTATACGCACCGCTGAACCTTGACTGATGCTGAAACTCTTGTCTCGGGTACCTCTATTTCTGTGATTATTAAAACACACCTGCCCAAAGAGCTTCCTCAGCTCAAAATCTGCCACTGACTCTGAAGGACACCAGAGCTCTGACCTCAGAGAGGCCCCAGAGCAGAACAAAGAGCTTCCTCGGCTCAAAATCTGCCGCTGACTCTGAAGAACGCCGGAGCTCTGACCTCAGAGAGGCCCGAGAGCAGAATGAGCTCCCTGGTGAGAGGCTGTGGCTCATATACCCCGAGGCCCCACCCACCACCTTGACCACGATCACCTGGGAAAGGGGAGGGCTGAACCACCAGAAGGCATAAAGGCACCTGGGGGAGCAGCTGGGAGTTTTCTCCTCTGCCTTGAGTTTGTGACCTGCAAAATGCCGTAGGAAGAAAGCGACCCTTACCGGATACGACGACGTCCGTTCTTTCGCAAAGTCTATTGTGTCGGCGACGTGACCGGGAGGGGAATGAAACCTAGTTTTTCTGGGGTATAGACAGAAAAAGACAGATACGGTGCTAAGCTACGTGGGGAAGTAGTCGGCTAAATGCGATAATAATATCGTTATTCGAAACGATGCGCTTTAGTTTCCTACGTGAAAACCGAAATGCTACGGGGTGACTCGTCTTTTCCGGCGAGACCGCGCGTGCTGCCTAAATTCTAATGGAACCGTGTCCCGGAGAGCGCTAAAGAACGAAGCGGAACTAGATCCCGTAAGAATTTCTTCTCGGAAATATCGTCGGTTCCGATATAAATTATTTACTGTACGTCGCCGACGATTCGGAGTGACCGTGACCGTTTCTCCGACTGACTCCAGTAAGAGTCCCGAAGGACGGAAAACACCAAAAAAACGTGGAATTCCCTGAAATGTATCGGAAAGCGTATGAAGTGGCCTAACTGATGCCTAAGTTGCTAGAACAAAAAAAAAAAAAATTCCAAATTTAACAGAAAAAAACATAGGAGATGCCTAGACGATAAATGAAGGCGATCCTCTTCTCTGAAAAACTCGAGAAGAGATCTAAGCTGACGACGCACGTCTTTGGGATACCGGATACCGAAAAGAGACGTACGATAAGATGCCAAACGAATAGACGCCGCGGGCCGAAAGACGCCGATGCCGACCGGGACGAAGAACCGGAAAAGGAAAAAACCGGTGCTGGGGTACGGGAGAGAGATGGAGGATGAAAAAAAGGGAGGAGAGGAAGCGGGACAAAGGCATCTAGAGAAAAAGAAAAAGGGAGAGCTAGCAGAAGACAGAATAACAGGGAGAGGGAGCGGGAGAGAAGAAGGAGAGCGGAGGTAAAGGGAAGCAAAAAAATCACGGCGGCGCGGGAGAGAGAGGGGGCCGGGGGAGAGCCCGAAACGCGTTAGAGCGGCGACGGGGCCCCGAAGGGAAGACGCGGCTTCCCGTACGCGCGGCCGCGCTCCTTCGCGCGCCGCGCGGCCGTGCCGCGCTCTGGGTGACGCGCGCGGACCCTGCGGCGCTCGCCGGCGCTCTGGCCCGCTGCGGACCGCGAAGAGGGCTCCTTCCTCGTCCGGAGAGCGGGCTCTCTCTTCCTGCGGTGGGAGGCGGGTGCTGCCGAGATGGCCGTGATTTTCTTCTTCTTTCCCTTTCTGGGGCCTCTCTGGATTCGGCCGTGGCGGGGCCTCTCCGGATGTTTGAGCCCGGATACCGTTGAACCCTTGGCCTTTGATGCCGGGAGTCCCGAGGGGACGTGGAGGGCAGAAAAGAGTGGAGACCGAAAATAGGTGAGAGGCTGAAGGGCAAGTACAAGACAGAAAACTGTGGAGTGCCAAAAGGGGTGGGAGAAACAAAAGGGCTCGGTGGGCGACAAAGTGTCAAAAGGGCACATAAAAGCCTGAATAAAGGAGGGGGCGGAAAATCTGTGGGAGGCCAAAATGGAAGGCTGGAAGGGAAATAGAGGCCAGAAAAATGTGGAAGCCAAAAAGGAGTGGGAGACCGAAACGGGGTGGGAGGATGGAGGGAAGTAGACGCCAGGAAAGGTGGAGGCCGGAACGGGGTAGGAGGCCGAAACGGGGTGGGTGGCCGGCCAGACAGAAGTAGAGGCCAGAAAAATTAGAGGCAGAACCGTGGTGGGAGGCCCAAACGAGGTGGGAGCTAGAGCAAAGTAGAGGCCAGAAAATAGTGGATGCTGAAAGAGGGTGGAAGGCCAAAATATAGTGGGAGGCCAGAAGGAAGTAGAGGCCATGAAATGTGGATGCAAAATCATGCTGTGAGGCCAAAATGGGGTGGAGGCCAGAGGGAACTAGAGGCCAGAAAAAGTGGACGTGGAAATGGGGTGGGAGGGCGAAAAGGGGTGGTAAGCTGGAGAGAAGTAGAGGCCAGAAGAAATTTCAAACCGAATCATGGCGGGAGACCGATACGGGGGGGGAGGCCTCTACATCCCTCCATCCTCCCACCCTGTTTTGGCCTCCCACCCATTTTCAACCTCCACTTTTTCTGGCCTCTACTTCCATCCAGCCTACCACCATGTTTTGGCCTCCCACCACGTTTCGGCCTCCAATTCTTTCTGGCCTCTCCTTCCCTCGGGACTCCCACACGTTTTTGGCCTCCAATTTTTTCTGGCCTCTACTTCTCTCTGGTCTCCCACCCCTTTTGGGCCTCCCACCCCATTTTGGCCTCCAATTTTATTTTTTTAAACCCTAACCCCTCACCTTCACCCTCACCCTAACCCCTAACCCCTCACCATCACCCTAAACCCTCCCCCTCAACCCCTAATTCTAACCCCTGACCCTAATCCCTAACCCCAACCCCGAACCCCTAACCCTAGAGCCCACCCCCAATTTTGCCCCTTAACCATAGAGCCTTCCCCTGACTCCACCCCCTAACCCTAAGCCCACCCCTGAGTGCACCCCGTACCTCTAAGCCCACCCCTGACTCCACCCCAACCCTAAGCCCACCCCTGAGTCCACCCCCTAACTCTAAGCCCAGCCCCGAGTCCACCTCGTAACTCTAAGCCCATCCCCAATTCCACCCTGTAACCCTAAGCCCACCCCTGAGTCTACCCCCTAACTCTAAACCCACTCCTGAGTCCACCTCCTAACACTAAGCCCATCCCCAACTCCACCCCCTAACCCTAAGCCCACCCCTGAGTCCAACCCCTAACCCTAAGCCCACCCCCGAGTCCACCCCCTAACTCTAAGCCCACCCCCGAGTCCACCTCCTAACCCTAAGCCCACCCGAGTCTACCCCCTAACTCTAAGCCCAGCCCAAAGTCCACCTCCTAACTCTAAGCCCATCCCCAAGTCCACCCCCTAATTCTAAACCCACCCCTGAGTCCACCTACTAACACTAAGCCCATCCCCAACTCCACCCCATAACCCTAAGCACACCCGAGTCCACCCCCTAACTCTAAACCCACCCCCGAGTCCACCTCCTAACTCTAAGCCCATCCCCGATTCCACCTCGTAACCCTAAGCCCACCCCCGAGTCCACCCCCTAACTCTAAGCCCACCCCCAAGTCCACCCCCTAACTCTAAACCCACCCCTGAGTCCACCTACTAACACTAAGCCCATCCCTAACTCCACCCCCTAACCCTAAGCCCACCCCTGAGTCCAACCCCCAACCCTAAGCCCACCCCCGAGTCCACCCCCTAACTCTAAGCCCACTCCCGAGTCCACCTCCTAACTCTAAGCCCACCCCCGAATCCACCCCCTAACTCTAAGCCCACTCCCGAGTCCACCCCCTAACTCTAAGCCCACCCCTGAGTGCACCCCATACCTCTAAGCCCACCCCTGACTCCACCCCAACCCTAAGCCCACCCCCGAGTCCACCCCCTAACTCTAAGCCCACCCCTGACTCCACCCCAACCCTAAGCCCACCCCCGAGTCCACCCCCTAACTCTAAGCCCAGCCCCGAGTCCACCTCGTAACTCTAAGCCCATCCCCAATTCCACCCTGTAACCCTAAGCCCACCCCTGAGTCTACCCCCTAATTCTAAACCCACTCCTGAGTCCAACTACTAACACTAAGCCCATCCCCAACTCCACCCCCTAACCCTAAGCCCACCCCTGAGTCCAACCCCTAACTCTAAACCCACCCCTGAGTCCACCTACTAACACTAAGCCCATCCCCAACTCCACCCCCTAACCCTAAGCCCACCCGAGTCCACCCCCTAACTCTAAGCCCACCCCCGAGTCCACCTCCTAACTCTAAGCCCATCCCCGATTCCACCTCGTAACCCTAAGCCCACCCCCGAGTCCACCCCCTAACTCTAAGCCCACCCCCAAGTCCACCCCCTAACTCTAAACCCACCCCTGAGTCCACCTACTAACACTAAGCCCATCCCTAACTCCACCCCCTAACCCTAAGCCCACCCCTGAGTCCAACCCCCAACCCTAAGCCCACCCCCGTGTCCACCTCCTAACTCTAAGCCCACTCCCGAGTCCACCTCCTAACTCTAAGCCCACCCCCGAATCCACCCCCTAACTCTAAGCCCACTCCCGAGTCCACCCCCTAACTCTAAGCCCACCCCTGAGTGCACCCCCTAACTCTAAGCCCACCCCTGACTCCACCCCAACCCTAAGCCCACCCCCGAGTCCACCCCCTAACTCTAAGCCCAGCCCCGAGTCCACCTCGTAACTCTAAGCCCATCCCCAATTCCACCCTGTAACCCTAAGCCCACCCCTGAGTCTACCCCCTAATTCTAAACCCACTCCTGAGTCCAACTACTAACACTAAGCCCATCCCCAACTCCACCCCCTAACCCTAAGCCCACCCCTGAGTCCAACCCCTAACTCTAAACCCACCCCTGAGTCCACCTACTAACACTAAGCCCATCCCCAACTCCACCCCCTAACCCTAAGCCCACCCGAGTCCACCCCCTAACTCTAAGCCCACCCCCGAATCCACCCCCTAACTCTAAGCCCACTCCCGAGTCCACCCCCTAACTCTAAGCCCACCCCTGAGTGCACCCCCTAACTCTAAGCCCACCCCTGACTCCACCCCAACCCTAAGCCCACCCCCGAGTCCACCCCCTAACTCTAAGCCCAGCCCCGAGTCCACCTCGTAACTCTAAGCCCATCCCCAATTCCACCCTGTAACCCTAAGCCCACCCCTGAGTCTACCCCCTAACTCTAAACCCACTACTGAGTCCACCTCCTAACACTAAGCCCATCCCCAACTCCACCCCCTAACCCTAAGCCCACCCCTGAGTCCAACCCCC
This sequence comes from Strix occidentalis, assembly GCA_030819815.1. Classification (NCBI taxonomy): domain Eukaryota; kingdom Metazoa; phylum Chordata; class Aves; order Strigiformes; family Strigidae; genus Strix; species Strix occidentalis. Next base: position 26,217 of record JASWHU010000415.1, read on the forward strand.
AACCCTAAGCCCACCCCCGTGTCCACCTCCTAACTCTAAGCCCACTCCCGAGTCCACCTCCTAACTCTAAGCCCATCCCCGATTCCACCCCATAACCCTAAACCCACCCCCAAGTCCATGTCCTAACTCCTGCCCACCCCCGAGTCCACCCCCTAACTCTAAACCCACCCCCGAGTCCACCCCCTAACTCTAAACCCACTCCTGAGTCCACCTACTAACACTAAGCCCATCCCCAACTCCACCCCCTAACCCTAAGCCCACCCCTGAGTCCAACCCCTAACCCTAAGCTCACCCCCGAATCCACCTCCTAAATCTAAGCCCATCCCTGATTCCACCTCGTAACCCTAAGCCCACCCCCAGGACCACCCCCTAACCCTAAGCCCACCCCCAAGAACAACCCCTAACCCTAAGCCCATCCCTGACTCCACCCCCTAACTCTAACCTGTAGCCCTAAGGTGTACAGTGTAACTGTAAACCCTAAGCTGTGAGTGTAAACTGTAACCTACAGTTGTAATTGCAAGGTGTTATTAAGCTGTAACCTGTAATGTGGATTTTAAACTGGAATAGAATCGGTGTGGAAATAGTGTGCAGGAGGAGGTGCAACCTGGAGTGCGGTCTGTGTGGAAACAGTGACCCGCGGCAGGTGCAACCGCAAACAGGGTCCGGGTGGAAACAGTGACCCGCGGCAGGTGCAACCGCAAACAGGGTCCGGGTGGAAACAGTGACCCGCGGCAGGTGCAACCGCGAATAGGGTCCGGGTGGAAACAGTGACCCGCGGCAGGTGCAACCGCGAATAGTGTCCGGGTGGAAACAGTGACCCCTGCTGGGTGCAACCGCGAATAGCGTCCGGGTGGAAACAGCGACCCGCGGCAGGTGCAACCGCGAATAGGGTCCGGGTGGAAACAGTGACCCGTGGCAGGTGCAACCCCGAATAGGGTCCGGGTGGAAACAGTGACCCGCGGCAGGTGCAACCGCGAATAGGGTCCGGGTGGAAACAGTGACCCCTGGTGGGTGCAACCGCGAATAGCGTCCGGGTGGAAACAGCGACCCCAGGTGGGTGCAACCGCGAACTGGGTCCGGGTGGAAACAGTGACCAGGGACAGGTGCAACCGCGAATATTGTCCGGGTGGAAACAGTGACCCGCGGCAGGTGCAACCGCGAATATGGTCCGGCTGGAAACAGTGACCCGCGGCAGGTGCAACCGCAAACAGGGTCCGGGTGGAAACAGTGACCCGCGGCAGGTGCAACCCCGAATAGTGTTCGGGTGGAAACAGTAACCCGGGACAGGTGAAACCGCGAAAAGCGTCCGGGTGGAAACAGTGACCCGGGACAGGTGCAACCGCGAATAGGGTCCGGGTGGAAACAGTGACCCGCGGAAGGTGCAACCGCAAACAGGGTCCGGGTGGAAACAGTGACCCGCGGCAGGTGCAACCGCAAACAGGGTCCGGGTGGAAACAGTGACCCGCGGCAGGTGCAACCGCAAACAGGGTCCGGGTGGAAACAGTGACCCGCAGCAGGTGCAACCGCGAATAGGCTCCGGGTGGAAACAGTGACCAGGGACAGGTGCAACCGCAAACAGGGTCCGGGTGGAAACAGCGACCCCTGGTGGGTGCAACCGCGAATAGTGTCCGGGTGCAAACAGTGACCCGCGGCAGGTGCAACCCCGAATAGGCTCCGGGCGGAAACAGTGACCCGCGGCAGGTGCAACCGCGAATATTGTCCGGGTGGAAACAGTGACCAGGGACAGGTGCAACCGCGAATATGGTCCGGCTGGAAACAGTGACCCGCGGCAGGTGCAACCACAAACAGGGTCCGGGTGGAAACAGTGACCCGCGGCAGGTGCAACCGCGAATAGGCTCCGGGTGGAAACAGTGACCAGGGACAGGTGCAACCGCGAATAGGGTCCGGGTGGAAACAGCGACCCCTGGTGGGTGCAACCGCGAATAGTGTCCGGGTGCAAACAGTGACCCGCGGCTGGTGCAACCCCGAATAGGGTCCGGCTGGAAACAGTGACCCGCGGCAGGTGCAACCGCGAATATTGTCCGGGTGGAAACAGTGACCCGCGGCAGGTGCAACCACGAATAGGATCCGGGTGGAAACTGTGACCCGCGGCAGGTGCAACTCCAAGGAAGGTCCGGGTGGAAACAGTGACCAGGGACAGGTGCAACCGCGAATAGGGTCCGGGTGGAAACAGCGACCCCTGGTGGGTGCAACTGCGAACTGGGTCCGGGTGGAAACAGTGACCCGGGGCAGGTGCAACCCCGAATAGGGTCCGGGTGGAAACAGTGACCAGGGACAGGTGCAACCGCGAATAGGCTCCGGGTGGAAACAGTGACCCGTGGCAGGTGCAACCGCGAATAGGGTCCGGGTGGAAACAGTGACCCGCACTAGGTGCAACCGCGCATATGGTCCGGGTGGAAACAGTGACCCGGGACAGGTGCAACCGCAAATAGGGCCTGGGTTTAAACAGAGACCCGTTGCAGGTGCCACTCTTAATAGCGTCCAGGGGGAAATAATCTCTACTACTCTCCAGCCTCCCACGCTTTTATGACCTCCCAACCCTTTATGGCCTCTAATTTTTCCTATCCTCTACTTCTCTCCAGCCTCCCAACTTTTTTAGGCCTCCCACTCCTTTTCGGCCTCCAATTTTTTCTGGCCTCTACTTCTCTCCAGCCTCCCACCTTTTTTTGGCCTCCCACCCCTTTTTGGCCTCCCACCCCCTTTCGACCTCCAATTTTTTCTGGCCTCTGCTTCACTCCAGCCTCCCACCCCTTTTTGGCCTCCCACCCCCTTTCGTCCTCCAATTTTTTCTGGCCTCTGCTTCACTCCAGCCTCCCACCCCTTTTTGGCCTCCCACTCCCTTTCGGCCTCTAATTTTTTCTAGCCTCTACTTCTCTCCAGCTTCCCACCCTTTTTCGGCCTCCCACCCCTTTTTGGCCTGCAACTCCATTTTGGCCTCCAATTTTTTCTGGCCTCTACTTCTCTCCAGCCTCCCACCCCTTTCTGCCTCCCACCCCTTTCGGCCTCCAATTTTTTTCTGGCCTCTACTTCCCTCCAGCCTCCCACCATTTTTCGGCCTCCCACTCCTTTTCGGCCTCCAATTTTTTCTGGCCTCTACTTCCCTCCAGCCTCCCACCCCTTTTTGGCCTCCCACCCCTTTTTGCCTCCCACTAACTTTTGCCCTCCAAATGTTTTCTGGCCTCTATTTACCAACAGCCTCCCACCCTTTTTTGCCTCCCACTCCCTTTGGGCTCTAATTTTTTCTGGCCTCTACTTCTCTCCAGCCTCCCACCATTTTTCGGCCTCCCACTCCTTTTCGGCCTCCAATTTTTTCTGGCCTCTACTTCTCTCCAGCCTCCCACCATTTTTCGGCCTCCCACTCCTTTTCGGCCTCCAATTTTTTCTGGCCTCTACTTCTCTCCAGCCTCCCACCCTTTTTTGGCCTCCCACCCCATTTCGGCCTCCAATTTTTTCTGGCCTTTACTTCTCTCCAGCCTCCCACCCCTTTTTGGCCTCCCACCCCCTTTCGGCCTCCAATTTTTTCTGGCCTTTACTTCTCTCCAGCCTCCCACCCCTTTTTGTCCTCCCACCCCCTTTCGGCCTCCAATTTTTTCTGGCCTTTACTTCTCTCCAGCCTCCCACCCCTTTTTGGCCTCCCACCCCCTTTCGGCCTCCAATTTTTTTTGGCCTCTACTTCCCTCCAGCCTCCCACCCCTTTTTGGCCTCCCACCCCTTTTTGCCTCCCACTAACTTTTGCCCTCCAAATTTTTTCTGGCCTCTATTTACCAACACCCTCCCACCCTTTTTTGCCTCCCACTCCCTTTGGGCTCTAATTTTTTCTGGCCTCTAATTCTCTCCAGCTTCCCACCCTTTTTCGGCCTCCCACTCCTTTTTGGCCTGCAAGTCCTTTTTGGCCTCCAATTTTTTCTGGCCTCTACTTCTCTCCAGCCTCCCACCCCTTTTCGGCCTCCCACTCCTTTTCGGCCTCCAATTTTTTCTGGCCTTTACTTCTCTCCAGCCTCCCACCCCTTTTCGGCCTCCCACCCCCTTTCGGCCTCCAATTTTTTCTGGCCTCTACTTTTCTCCAGCCTCCCACCCTTTTTTGGCCTCCCACCCCATTTCGGCCTCCAATTTTTTCTGGCCTCTACTTTTCTCCAGCCTCCCACCCCTTTTCGGCCTCCCACCCCCTTTCGGCCTCCAATTTTTTCTGGCCTCTACTTCTCTCCAGCCTCCCACCCCTTTTCGGCCTCCCACTCCTTTTCAGCCTCCAATTTTTTCTGGCCTTTACTTCTCTCCAGCCTCCCACCCCTTTTCGGCCTCCCACCCCCTTTCGGCCTCCAATTTTTTCTGGCCTTTACTTCTCTCCAGCCTCCCACCCCTTTTTGTCCTCCCACCCCCTTTCGGCCTCCAATTTTTTCTGGCCTTTACTTCTCTCCAGCCTCCCACCCCTTTTTGGCCTCCCACCCCCTTTCGGCCTCCAATTTTTTCTGGCCTCTACTTCCCTCAAGCCTCCCACCCCTTTTTGGCCTCCCACCCCTTTTTGCCTCCCACTAACTTTTGCCCTCCAAATTTTTTCTGGCCTCTATTTACCAACAGCCTCCCACCCTTTTTTGCCTCCCACTCCCTTTGGGCTCTAATTTTTTCTGGCCTCTACTTCTCTCCAGCTTCCCACCCTTTTTCGGCCTCCCACCCCTTTTTGGCCTGCAACTCCATTTTGGCCTCCAATTTTTTCTGGCCTCTACTTCTCTCCAGCCTCCCACCCCTTTCTGCCTCCCACCCCTTTCGGCCTCCAATTTTTTTCTGGCCTCTACTTCCCTCCAGCCTCCCACCATTTTTCGGCCTCCCACTCCTTTTCGGCCTCCAATTTTTTCTGGCCTCTACTTCCCTCCAGCCTCCCACCCCTTTTTGGCCTCCCACCCCTTTTTGCCTCCCACTAACTTTTGCCCTCCAAATGTTTTCTGGCCTCTATTTACCAACAGCCTCCCACCCTTTTTTGCCTCCCACTCCCTTTGGGCTCTAATTTTTTCTGGCCTCTACTTCTCTCCAGCCTCCCACCATTTTTCGGCCTCCCACTCCTTTTCGGCCTCCAATTTTTTCTGGCCTCTACTTCTCTCCAGCCTCCCACCATTTTTCGGCCTCCCACTCCTTTTCGGCCTCCAATTTTTTCTGGCCTCTACTTCTCTCCAGCCTCCCACCCTTTTTTGGCCTCCCACCCCATTTCGGCCTCCAATTTTTTCTGGCCTTTACTTCTCTCCAGCCTCCCACCCCTTTTTGTCCTCCCACCCCCTTTCGGCCTCCAATTTTTTCTGGCCTTTACTTCTCTCCAGCCTCCCACCCCTTTTTGTCCTCCCACCCCCTTTCGGCCTCCAATTTTTTCTGGCCTTTACTTCTCTCCAGCCTCCCACCCCTTTTTGGCCTCCCACCCCCTTTCGGCCTCCAATTTTTTTTGGCCTCTACTTCCCTCCAGCCTCCCACCCCTTTTTGGCCTCCCACCCCTTTTTGCCTCCCACTAACTTTTGCCCTCCAAATTTTTTCTGGCCTCTATTTACCAACACCCTCCCACCCTTTTTTGCCTCCCACTCCCTTTGGGCTCTAATTTTTTCTGGCCTCTAATTCTCTCCAGCTTCCCACCCTTTTTCGGCCTCCCACTCCTTTTTGGCCTGCAAGTCCTTTTTGGCCTCCAATTTTTTCTGGCCTCTACTTCTCTCCAGCCTCCCACCCCTTTTCGGCCTCCCACTCCTTTTCGGCCTCCAATTTTTTCTGGCCTTTACTTCTCTCCAGCCTCCCACCCCTTTTCGGCCTCCCACCCCCTTTCGGCCTCCAATTTTTTCTGGCCTCTACTTTTCTCCAGCCTCCCACCCTTTTTTGGCCTCCCACCCCATTTCGGCCTCCAATTTTTTCTGGCCTCTACTTTTCTCCAGCCTCCCACCCCTTTTCGGCCTCCCACCCCCTTTCGGCCTCCAATTTTTTCTGGCCTCTACTTCTCTCCAGCCTCCCACCCCTTTTCGGCCTCCCACTCCTTTTCAGCCTCCAATTTTTTCTGGCCTTTACTTCTCTCCAGCCTCCCACCCCTTTTCGGCCTCCCACCCCCTTTCGGCCTCCAATTTTTTCTGGCCTTTACTTCTCTCCAGCCTCCCACCCCTTTTTGTCCTCCCACCCCCTTTCGGCCTCCAATTTTTTCTGGCCTTTACTTCTCTCCAGCCTCCCACCCCTTTTTGGCCTCCCACCCCCTTTCGGCCTCCAATTTTTTCTGGCCTCTACTTCCCTCAAGCCTCCCACCCCTTTTTGGCCTCCCACCCCTTTTTGCCTCCCACTAACTTTTGCCCTCCAAATTTTTTCTGGCCTCTATTTACCAACAGCCTCCCACCCTTTTTTGCCTCCCACTCCCTTTGGGCTCTAATTTTTTCTAGCCTCTACTTCTCTCCAGCTTCCCACCCTTTTTCGGCCTCCCACCCCTTTTTGGCCTGCAACTCCATTTTGGCCTCCAATTTTTTCTGGCCTCTACTTCTCTCCAGCCTCCCACCCCTTTCTGCCTCCCACCCCTTTCGGCCTCCAATTTTTTTCTGGCCTCTACTTCCCTCCAGCCTCCCACCATTTTTCGGCCTCCCACTCCTTTTCGGCCTCCAATTTTTTCTGGCCTCTACTTCCCTCCAGCCTCCCACCCCTTTTTGGCCTCCCACCCCTTTTTGCCTCCCACTAACTTTTGCCCTCCAAATGTTTTCTGGCCTCTATTTACCAACAGCCTCCCACCCTTTTTTGCCTCCCACTCCCTTTGGGCTCTAATTTTTTCTGGCCTCTACTTCTCTCCAGCCTCCCACCATTTTTCGGCCTCCCACTCCTTTTCGGCCTCCAATTTTTTCTGGCCTCTACTTCTCTCCAGCCTCCCACCATTTTTCGGCCTCCCACTCCTTTTCGGCCTCCAATTTTTTCTGGCCTCTACTTCTCTCCAGCCTCCCACCCTTTTTTGGCCTCCCACCCCATTTCGGCCTCCAATTTTTTCTGGCCTTTACTTCTCTCCAGCCTCCCACCCCTTTTTGGCCTCCCACCCCCTTTCGGCCTCCAATTTTTTCTGGCCTTTACTTCTCTCCAGCCTCCCACCCCTTTTTGGCCTCCCACCCCCTTTCGGCCTCCAATTTTTTTTGGCCTCTACTTCCCTCCAGCCTCCCACCCCTTTTTGGCCTCCCACCCCTTTTTGCCTCCCACTAACTTTTGCCCTCCAAATTTTTTCTGGCCTCTATTTACCAACACCCTCCCACCCTTTTTTGCCTCCCACTCCCTTTGGGCTCTAATTTTTTCTGGCCTCTAATTCTCTCCAGCTTCCCACCCTTTTTCGGCCTCCCACTCCTTTTTGGCCTGCAAGTCCTTTTTGGCCTCCAATTTTTTCTGGCCTCTACTTCTCTCCAGCCTCCCACCCCTTTTCGGCCTCCCACTCCTTTTCGGCCTCCAATTTTTTCTGGCCTTTACTTCTCTCCAGCCTCCCACCCCTTTTCGGCCTCCCACCCCCTTTCGGCCTCCAATTTTTTCTGGCCTCTACTTTTCTCCAGCCTCCCACCCTTTTTTGGCCTCCCACCCCATTTCGGCCTCCAATTTTTTCTGGCCTCTACTTTTCTCCAGCCTCCCACCCCTTTTCGGCCTCCCACCCCCTTTCGGCCTCCAATTTTTTCTGGCCTCTACTTCTCTCCAGCCTCCCACCCCTTTTCGGCCTCCCACTCCTTTTCAGCCTCCAATTTTTTCTGGCCTTTACTTCTCTCCAGCCTCCCACCCCTTTTCGGCCTCCCACCCCCTTTCGGCCTCCAATTTTTTCTGGCCTTTACTTCTCTCCAGCCTCCCACCCCTTTTTGTCCTCCCACCCCCTTTCGGCCTCCAATTTTTTCTGGCCTTTACTTCTCTCCAGCCTCCCACCCCTTTTTGGCCTCCCACCCCCTTTCGGCCTCCAATTTTTTCTGGCCTCTACTTCCCTCAAGCCTCCCACCCCTTTTTGGCCTCCCACCCCTTTTTGCCTCCCACTAACTTTTGCCCTCCAAATTTTTTCTGGCCTCTATTTACCAACAGCCTCCCACCCTTTTTTGCCTCCCACTCCCTTTGGGCTCTAATTTTTTCTGGCCTCTAATTCTCTCCAGCTGCCCACCCTTTATCGGCCTCCCACCCCTTTTTGGCCTGCAACTCCTTTTTGGCCTCCAATTTTTTCTGGCCTCTACTTCTCTCCAGCCTCCCACCCCTTTTCGGCCTCCCACTCCTTTTCGGCCTCCAATTTTTTCTGGCCTCTACTTCTCTCCAGCCTCCCACCCCTTTTCGGCCTCCCACCCCTTTCGGCCTCCAATTTTTTTCTGGCCTCTACTTCCCTCCAGCCTCCCACCATTTTTCGGCCTCCCACTCCTTTTCGGCCTCCAATTTTTTCTGGCCTCTACTTCCCTCCAGCCTCCCACCCCTTTTTGGCCTCCCACCCCTTTTTGCCTCCCACTAACTTTTGCCCTCCAAATGTTTTCTGGCCTCTATTTACCAACAGCCTCCCACCCTTTTTTGCCTCCCACTCCCTTTGGGCTCTAATTTTTTCTGGCCTCTACTTCTCTCCAGCCTCCCACCATTTTTCGGCCTCCCACTCCTTTTCGGCCTCCAATTTTTTCTGGCCTCTACTTCTCTCCAGCCTCCCACCATTTTTCGGCCTCCCACTCCTTTTCGGCCTCCAATTTTTTCTGGCCTCTACTTCTCTCCAGCCTCCCACCATTTTTCGGCCTCCCACCCCATTTCGGCCTCCAATTTTTTCTGGCCTCTACTTTTCTCCAGCCTCCCACCCCTTTTCGGGCTCCCACCCCATTTCGGCCTCCAATTTTTTCTGGCCTTTACTTCTCTCCAGCCTCCCACCCCTTTTTGTCCTCCCACCCCCTTTCGGCCTCCAATTTTTTCTGGCCTCTACTTCTCTCCAGCCTCCCACCCCTTTTCGGCCTCCCACTCCTTTTCGGCCTCCAATTTTTTCTGGCCTTTACTTCTCTCCAGCCTCCCACCCCTTTTCGGCCTCCCACCCCCTTTCGCCCTCCAATTTTTTCTGGCCTTTACTTCTCTCCAGCCTCCCACCACTTTTTGGCCTCCCACCCCCTTTCGGCCTCCAATTTTTTCTGGCCTCTACTTCCCTCAAGCCTCCCACCCCTTTTTGGCCTCCCACCCCTTTTTGCCTCCCACTAACTTTTGCCCTCCAAATTTTTTCTGGCCTTTATTTACCAACACCCTCCCACCCTTTTTTGCCTCCCACTCCCTTTGGGCTCTAATTTTTTCTGGCCTCTAATTCTCTCCAGCTGCCCACCCTTTATCGGCCTCCCACCCCTTTTTGGCCTGCAACTCCTTTTTGGCCTCCAATTTTTTCTGGCCTCTACTTCTCTCCAGCCTCCCACCCCTTTTCGGCCTCCCACTCCTTTTCGGCCTCCAATTTTTTCTGGCCTCTACTTCTCTCCAGCCTCCCACCCTTTTTTGGCCTCCCACCCCATTTCGGCCTCCAATTTTTTCTGGCCTCTACTTTTCTCCAGCCTCCCACCCCTTTTCGGCCTCCCACCCCATTTCGGCCTCCAATTTTTTCTGGCCTCTACTTCTCTCCAGCCTCCCACCCCTTTTCGGCCTCCCACTCCTTTTCGGCCTCCAATTTTTTCTGGCCTTTACTTCTCTCCAGCCTCCCACCACTTTTTGGCCTCCCACCCCCTTTCAGCCTCCAATTTTTTCTGGCCTCTACTTCCCTCAAGCCTCCCACCCCTTTTTGGCCTCCCACCCCTTTTTGCCTCCCACTAACTTTTGCCCTCCAAATTTTTTCTGGCCTCTATTTACCAACAGCCTCTCACCCTTTTTTGCCTCCCACTCCCTTTGGGCTCTAATTTTTTCTGGCCTCTAATTCTCTCCAGCTGCCCACCCTTTATCGGCCTCCCACCCCTTTTTGGCCTGCAACTCCTTTTTGGCCTTCAATTTTTTCTGGCCTCTACTTCTCTCCAGCCTCCCACCCCTTTTCGGCCTCCCACTCCTTTTCGGCCTCCAATTTTTTCTGGCCTCTACTTCTCTCCAGCCTCCCACCCCTTTTCGGCCTCCCACCCCTTTCGGCCTCCAATTTTTTTCTGGCCTCTACTTCTCTCCAGCCTCCCACCCTTTTTTGGCCTCCCACCCCATTTCGGCCTCCAATTTTTTCTGGCCTCTACTTTTCTCCAGCCTCCCACCCCTTTTCGGCCTCCCACCCCATTTCGGCCTCCAATTTTTTCTGGCCTCTACTTCTCTCCAGCCTCCCACCCCTTTTTGTCCTCCCACCCCCTTTCGGCCTCCAATTTTTTCTGGCCTCTACTTCTCTCCAGCCTCCCACCCTTTTTTGGCCTCCCACCCCATTTCGGCCTCCAATTTTTTCTGGCCTCTACTTTTCTCCAGCCTCCCACCCCTTTTCGGCCTCCCACCCCATTTCGGCCTCCAATTTTTTCTGGCCTCTACTTTTCTCCAGCCTCCCACCCCTTTTCGGCCTCCCACCCCATTTCGGCCTCCAATTTTTTCTGGCCTCTACTTCTCTCCAGCCTCCCACCCCTTTTTGGCCTCCCACCCCCTTTCGGCCTCCAATTTTTTCTGGCCTCTACTTCTCTCCAGCCTCCCACCCCTTTTCGGCCTCCCACCCCTTTTCGGCCTCCAATTTTTTCTGGCCTCTACTTCTCTCCAGCCTCCCACCCCTTTTCGGCCTCCCACCCCTTTTCGGCCTCCAATTTTTTCTGGCCTCTACTTTTCTCCAGCCTCCCACCCCTTTTCGGCCTCCCACCCCTTTTCGGCCTCCAATTTTTTCTGGCCTCTACTTCTCTCCAGCCTCCCACCCCTTTTCGGCCTCCCACCCCTTTTTGGACTCCCACCCCTTTTTGGCCTCCAATTTTTTCTGGCCTCTACTTCTCTGCAGCCTCCCACACCTTTTTGGCCTCCTACCCCTTTTTGCCTCCCACTAACGTTTTCGGCCTCCAATTTTTTCTGGCCTCTGCTTCACTCCAGCCTCCCACCCCTTTTTGGCCTCCCACTCCTTTTCGGCCTCCAATATTTTCTGGCCTCTACTTCTCTCCAGCCTCCCACCCCTTTTCAGCCTCCATATTTTCTGGCTTCTACTTCCTTCATTCTCCCACCCCTTTTTCGGTCTCCCACCCCATTCTGCATCCACTTTTTCTGGCTTCTACTTTCCTCCAGCCTCTCACCGCCTTCAGGCCTCCCCTTTTTTCTAAACTGTGTTTCCCTGTTCTTTTTCGCTATTTCTTTTTTTCCCAGAAAAATATTGGCGGCCAACATGGGATTTTGGGGGGGGGGGTGTGTGTCCGAAACATGGTGAGATGCCAGAGGGAAGTAGAGGCCAGAAGAAATTGGAGGCCAGGTCACGGTGGGAGACCAAAACAGGGTGGGAGGCCGGAGAGAAGTGGATACCAGAAGAAATCGGAGGCCGAAATGGGGTGGGAGGTTCTATCAGGGTGGGAGGCCGGAGGGAAGTAGAGGCCAGAAGTGGTGGCCGAATCCACTCTCCTTCCCTCGGCCTCCCACCGTTTCAGCCTCCCACCCCGAGCTCCCCTCCCCAAGCTCCCAGGGGCCCGATCCTGCGACCCGGGACGGCGCCCCCACCCGGTAAAGGTGCTGCCAGGCCGGTGACGGCATTTTGGGGGCAATCCCTGGGGTTTTGGGACTCAGCCCAAGAATGCAACACAGCGGGGTAAAGTGAAAACAGTTTATTGATGGTGTTGTACTGGGAGCGCCAGCGCCCTACTGGGTGTGCGGGGGCCTGTACTGGGGGTGCACTGGAGCTGCACTGGGAGGCCTGGGGCCTGTACTGGGATCACTGAGCCCATACTGGGATCGTGCGCAGACAGCTCCAGCCCAGGTTGGCGTTGTACTGGGAGCGCTGGGTCTATACTGGGAACACTGAGGCTCCTACTGGATATCTTACTTTAACTGTAGCTCAGGCTGGCCTCATACTGGGAGCACTGGGGTCCATACTGGGATCTAACTCAGCTGTGGATCAGGCTGGCACTGTACGTGGGAGCACTGGTGCTATACTGGGAGCACGGGGCCCACACTGGGAGTGTGGTAGCCCATACGAGCATCGTGCTTGAAGAGCTGTGGCTCAGGCAGGCATCATACTGGGAGCACTGGTGCTATACTGGGAGCATTTGGTCCCATACTGGGATCACACTTGGAGAGCTGTGACCCAGACTGGCAGCGTACTGGGAGCGTTGGGGCCCATACCGGGAGCACGGGGCCCATACTGGGACGGTGCTTGAAGAGCTGCAGCTCAGGCATCGTACTGGGAGCGCCGGGCCCATACTGGGCCGTACTGGTGTGCTCAAGGGCCAGGGGGGTCCCCGTCGCCCCCCCGCACCAGCAGCACCGGCCCCAGCCCCTCCGTCAGCACCTCCAGGAACTCCAGGTCTGACCCACGTCAAGGGCCTGACCCACAGCTGACCCACAAGTGCCCCCCCTGCCCCCAAGTGCCCCCCCGCCCCACAACTGCCCCCACTTCCCCCCGACTGACCCGTAAGTGCCCTCCAGGTGCCCCCACCTGCCCCCCAATCCCCCCCACTGGCCCGTTTTGCCCCGGTTTTGCTGGTTTTTCCCCTTTTTGACCCGGCTTTCCCTGTTTCCGCTGTTTTGTCCCGTTTTGTCCCGTTTCCCCCGTTTCCGTCCCGGCTTTGCCCCCATTCATCTGCTCTGCCCCGCTCTCACAGAATCAGACTCTGCGTTTTGCCCTTTTGGCCTGTTTTGCCCATTTTGCCTCAGTTTGGCCTTTTTTGCCCTGGTTTGTGCCCCACTTTACCCACATTTCCCGGTTTTATCTCCTCCCTCCCCCCCTTTCCCCCATTTCCCATTTTCCCCAGTTTCTGCCCAGCCCCCACTCCCCCCCTTCTCTCCCTCTTTTTGGTTTTCCCATTTTTCCTGGTTTTCCCCCATTTTTCCTGTTTTTTCCCCATTTTTTGTCTCCCCCTTCCCCCATTTTTTCTGTTTCTCCCCATTATTTCCCCCCTTCCCCCCCTCCTTCCCTCAATTTTCCCCATTTTTCCCCATATTCCCTCGTTTCTGCTCCCTTTTTTCCCCCGGTTTTCCCATTTCTGCCCATTTTTCTCGTTCCTCCCCAGTTTCCCCCATTTCTCCCCCCATTTCCCCACCTTTGCCCCCCGTTTCTTTTCCCCGCAGGATACAGTTGTCGAGGGGCCGGGGGGGCCGGGGGGGGGGGCGGGGGGGGCAGGTCCAGCAGCACCAGCCGGGCGCCCCCCGAGCGCCGCCCCACCGCCTCGTTCAGCCGCTCCGCCGCGTGCATGCGCCGCACGTTCCCCCTCCCCGGCGACCACCAGTCACCACCAGTGCGCACCAGTACGCACCAGTGCCCCCCCCGGCGCCCCTTCCCGGCCCCCAGCACCGCCCAGCGCCCCCCCCCGCCTCCCAGTACAGCCCACAGCCCCGAATCCCTCCCTCCCAGTACACACCAGCGCCCCCCAGTATGGAGTGGTGCCTCCCAGTGAGCCCCAGTATGGCCCAGACCCCTCCCAGTACAGCCCAGCATCCTCCCCGTGACTCCCAGTACGATCCACAGCCCCCCAGTGCCTCCCAGTACGGCCCAGAGCACCGTCCCAGTCCCTCCCCGTGCCCCCAGTGCCCTCCCAGTCCCCCCAGTGTCACTCACGGGCTGGGGCCGCGGCGGGGGATGCCGCCCTCCTCCACCTCCTCCTCCTCCTCCCCTGCGCTGGGGGCCTGCGACGGGGCGGGGCCTCCCTGTGACACCACGATGACGTCACGCGGCGATGACGGCACGCGGCAATGACGTCACGCGGCAATGATGTCACGGGGCAATGACGTCACCTGTGCCTGGCGCATCTGCCGCAGCATCTGCGAGCGCTGCTCCATCATCAGCGTCCGCTCGTACGTGTAGGCCGAGACGTCGCTGTCGTGCTGCGGGGGGGGGACCGGGGTGTTGGGGGGTCCCCGGGGCGCTGGGGGCGGGGGGGACGCGCAGCCCCGGCCGCGGGCTCTCACCAGCTCGACCACGTGTGTCTGTGCCGGCAGCCCCCGGCGCCGCGCCACGGCCTCCAGCAGCCGCCGCAGCCGCAGGCTGTTGTCCTCCAGCAGCGCCACCGTGAACAGCCGCACCCGGCACCCCCGCCAGGCCTGTGCCCGCCGGGGGGCCTCAGGGGACGCCCAGGGACCCACAGCGACCCACAGCACCCCACAGCACCCACCCCATGGCACCCCACAGTGACCCACAGCACCCCGCAGCACCCCGTGACCCACAGCCCCCACCCCATGGCGCCCCTGCGCCCAGCCCCCCGTGGCCCCCCCGTACCGGGTGCTGGCGCAGCAGCAGGGGCAGAAGGGTGAGCAGCCGCCCGTCGCCCACCACCCACCAGACGTCCAGGGTCCCCCCCGGCGCCCCCGCGCCCAGCGGCCCCTTGGCCACCAGCAGCGCCCGGCCACCGGCCCCCGCCACCCGCAGCAGCTCTGGGGGGACAGTGAGGGGAGGGGGGGGAGGGTGGCCCCACCGCTGGGGGGTTCCCATCCCCCCAGGACCCCCATGTCCCCCCCTGTCCCCACACACACCCCCCAAGTCCCCACATCCCCCCATCTCCTCCCTGTGCCCCCCTGTCCCCCCACGTCCCCCCCACATCCCCAAGCTCCCCCATATGTCCCCAACCCCCATCACCCACATCCCTTCCTGCTCCCCATGTCCCCCCCTACACCCCCTCCTGCCCCATCCCATGTTCCCCCACATCCTCTTTTGCCCCCCCACATCCCCTCCTGCCCCCCATATCCCCCTACACCCCATCCTGCCCCCCACATTTCCTCCTGCCCCCCATATCCCCCCACATCCCCTCCTGCCCCCCATATCCCCCTACACCCCATCCTGCCCCCCACATTTCCTCCTATCCCCCATATCCCCCCCACACCCCCTCCTGCCCCCCATACCCCCCCTACACCCCGTCCTGCCCCCCACATTTCCTCCTGTCCCCCATATCCCCCTACACCCCATCCTGCCCCCCACATTTCCTCCTGCCCCCCATATCCCCCCCACACCCCCTCCTGCCCCCCATATTCCTCCCCATGCCCTCCTGCCCCCACAACCCCCTGTCCCCCCCCGTCCCCCCCGTGCCCCCGTACCGACAAATCTCCGGGCAGCGGCGGGGTCGTGGCGCCGGCGCCAGCCGTGGGGCCAGCCCATCAGCACGGCGTTGGGGCGCAGGGCCCCCAGCCCGCAGCCCTGCACCAGCGCCGCCAGCCCCGGCCCCCGCCCCGGCGCCACCAGCACCTGCACGAAGCCCCGCGCCCCCGCCCCCGCCAGCCCCGCCCGCAGCGCCTGGGGGGACGGGGGGGGGGGGTTTAGGGGTGTGACCCCGGGCAGGGGGACCGTCCCCCCCCTCCCCGAGGGAGCCCCGGCTCCGGGCAGACAAATCCACAGGGACCCGCCAGACCCCGGGGACCCGGTTCTAGAGGGACCCAGTTCTACAGGGACCTGGGTCTATAGGGGCCCAGTTCTATAGGGCCCCCCCAATCCCATAGAGAGCCGCTTCCATAGGGATCCAACTCTATAAAGACCCAGCTATACACGAACCCAGCGCTATAGGCACCTTGTTCCATAGGGACCCAGCTCTATACGCACCCGCCAGCCCCAGAGACCCCGTTCTATAGCGACTCAGTTCCACAGGGAACCAGCTCCAGGCACCCAGTCCTATACTGACCCAGCCCCATACACACCCGCTTCTATAGGGACCCAATTCCACAGGGACCCACAGGCCCCACAGGGACCCAGTTCTATACAAACCCAGCGCCAGGGACCCAAACCCACAGGGACCCCCCAACCCCTCAGTCACCCCAGCCCCTATAGCCGCCCCCACAGCCCCCCAGCCCCTATAGCCGCCCCTACAGCCCCCCAGCCCCTATAGCCGCCCCTACAGCCCCCTCACCTGCTCGGCGGCGCGGGCGCGGGGCTGGTCCTGGGGCAGCTCCCCGGGGATGACGGAGCCGACGACCGTCAGCCCCTTCCCCGCCTGCAGCTGGGCGGCCAGGGCCAGCAGCTGGGGCTGCGTCGCCCGCAGCTCCTCGTCCAGCTTCAGCAGCACCAGCAGCTGCGGCCTGCGCGGGGCGGGGGGACACAGCCGTGTGCGGCGGGACCCCGGGGACACCCCCGTGCCCAGGGGATGCCCCCCGACCCCCGGCGCTCACCTCCAGCTGGGCGCGGGCGGCCGCCCGTCCTCCAGCCGCAGCAGGGCGAAGCGGGCGGCGCTGAGCGACAGCCCCCGCAGACCCTCGCCCCACTCGCTCTGCGCCCTGCAGGCAGGGGAGGGCGATGGGCACCCCGAGACCGGGGCGGGGGACCCCAAACCCGGGGCGGGGACCCCCCCCGCGCTCACCCGCGGTACTCCAGGTACTTGTAGGCGGTGGCGCCGATGCCCAGGGCCAGGAGGGCGCAGTACCAGCAGGTCACCAGCATCAGCCCCAGGCACAGCCCGGCCCCCGCCAGCGACACCCCCCTGCGGGCGTGGGGGGGGGGGGGGTCAGGGCAGCGCTTGGGGGGCGCTGGGGGGCCCGCGGGGCGCCCGTGGGGGTCTCACCAGTGGTAGAGGCGGCAGCGGGGGCTCCAGCCGGGGGTGGGCAGCAGCCCCTGCGCGGCGCAGGCCAGGTTGAGCCCCAGGTAGGACGTCAGCCAGAACCTGGGGGGACACGGGGAGGGGGGGGGGACACGCGTCACGGGGCGCGGCGACATCACGGGGCACGTCGCCGGCGTCGGGGCGTGTCACCGCACACGGAGAGGACGGGCGCCAGCAGGTCCAGGGAGCCCAGCAGCACGCCCAGCTCGGCCACCGCCGCCGTCGCCGCCAGCGGCCACAGTCGCCCCCGGCCCAGCGCCTGCGGGGACAGAGGGGGCCGTCAGGCTCCGCGGGGTGTCGCGGGGGGTCGTGCGGCAGTATGGGGTGCCGTGGGGTGCTGTGGGGTGCACTCACGTGGGGCAGGGGCAGGGCGCGGGTCCGGGCCAGCCCCCGCAGCAGCCGGCTGCCCCCCAGCAGCGCCTGCAGCCCGGCCCCCCCCCGCCGACAGCAGGGCCCCGGCCAGCGGCACCCAGGGGGAGGGCCAGGAGGCCGCCCCCGCCACCGGCGTCCCCCGCAGAGACCCGCCGAACCTGGGGGGACAGGGGCGTCACTGGGGAACCCCCCAGGGACACGCGGGAGCACCCCAGGGGTACCTGAGATGCCCCGGGGATGTCACTGGGACACTGGGGACCCCCGGGGACATTGGGGACCCCCCGGGGACACTGGGGACACTGCTGGGACATTAGAGACTCCCCCAAGGACACTGGGGACCCCCCGGGGACACCACTGGGACATTAGGGACCCCCCGGGGACACTGGGGACCCCCCAGGGACACCACTGGGACGTTAGGGAGCCCCCAGGGACATCGCTGGGACATTACGGACTCCCCGGGGACACTGGGGACCCCCTGGGGACCCCCCGGGGACACTCACTTGTCACGCAGCAGCTGCCCCTCGACGGAGGCCCCCAGCAGCAGGGCCGCGCTCAGGTCTGTGCTGTCAAGGAAACGCCCCCCCAAAAACCGGCACCCCCACCCCAAAACGAGGTGACACCACCCCCGGTGACCCCCCTCCCACAGGGTACGCCCCATCCACGGGGGCTGCTACCCCCAAAACCCCTCAGGGTGCCCAAAAACAGCCCCCCCCTCCAGGCGCTGCCCTTCCCTGAGGGCAGATGCAAGTCTCGGGGTTCCCCCCCGCCCCCACGGTTCGGGGTCCCCCCGTCGGCCGCGGGGCGGATGCAGCCCAGGGCGGTGGCCAGGGCGGCCCCCAGGCTCCCGGCGGGGACGGAGCGGGCGGCGTCGCGCAGCTCCCCGCAGCGGCTGCAGCCCCACAGCACCCCTGCGCCGCACCCCGCGTCCACTCCCGCACGCCCACAGCCCCCCCAGCCTCCGTCCCGGGGGTCCCGCCCGTGGCCCCCCAGGACCCACCCCACGTTTGGGGCCCCCCCACGCACACGGCCCCTCCCGGATGCCGGGGTCCCCCTCCCCACCACCTGGGTCCCCCCTGGACCCCTGGGGCCCCCCCGCCCCCCCGAAGCTGGTGTGTCCCCCCCGGACACCCCTCGAGGATGGGACCCCCCCAGGATGTCTGGGCCCTCCTCCGAGGCCCGGGTCCCCCCCCAGACGCCAGGGTGTCCCCCAAGGCTAGGGTGCCCCCAGGACACCTGGATGTCCCCCCCCCCGAGGCTGGGGTCCCCCCCTGGACACTGGGGTCCCCCCCAGAGGCCTGGGTCCCCCCCCAGGACACCACAGACCCCCCCAAGGCCGGGATCCACCCCCCCCCCCGCCAGGGTCCCCGCACTCACCCGAGGCGGTGGGCAGGCTCAGCCCCAGCAGCACCCCGAAGGAGGAGTCGTCGTCCTCGTCCCCCCCCAGCCCTGGCTCGGGGGGGCGGGGCCACAGGTTCTCTGCGGGGCGGGGCGCAGGGTGGGGCGCAGGGTGGGGCACCCCCCAGCCTCCCAAAACCTTGAGGCGTGCCCCCACCCCGCGGCCCCCCGCGGCCTCGTCGCAGCCAAACGCGCCCCCCCGCAGCCCCCCTGGGACTCACGTGCCAGCAGACGGGTGCTGGGCCCCGGGACGGCCGGCCGAGCCCCCCGGGTGCCGTTGTCCCCCGCGCCGTGGGGCCGGGCCGTGGGGCAGGGCTGCAGGTGGCCGCCGGGCTGGTCGGGCAGGCAGAGCCTGCGAGGGGCGCAGAAAGGCGTCAGCGCCTCATTAGCATGTGCTTTGCATATCGGGGCGGGGCAGGGGGGGCGCGACTCACCCGTGCGGGGCCCCCCCGGGCAGGGCGGCGCGCAGGGCCCCCGCCTGCAGCCCCAGCAGGGCCAGCGCCAGCCCGGCGGGGCCCAGGGGGGCGGCGCGGGCGGCGGGGGGGGGCGGCGGCCCCCAGACCCAGGAGCCCCAGGAGCCCCGCCCCGTAGCCACGGCCGTTGTTGAGGCGGCGCCCGCGGCCCCGCCCCGGCAGGACGGCGGCCTGGGGGGCCACGTACACCTGGGGAGAGGGTCAGGGGCCGGGACACGGACACGCCCCTTCCCGGTGGCCACGCCCCCAACGCCCCCCCCGGGCGGGGGAAGCCCCACCGCCTCCATCAGGCCCCTCCCACCACCCCAGGAAGCCACGCCCACTCCCCTGTACCCACGCCCACAAGACCCCACCCACTCCCCTGTAGCCACGCCCCCAGCACACTGCTCCGCCCCACAAGGCCCCACCCACTCCCCATAGCCCCACCTCCACCACAAAGCCCCGCCCACCCCTTCCCGTAGCCACGCCCCAACTATGCCCTGCCACCCCGAGGCCCTGCCCACTCTCCTGTAGCCACGCCCCAGCACAAAGCTCAGTCCCCACGAGGCCCCGCCCACTCCCCTGTAGCCACGCCTCCAGCACGAGGCCACACCCATTCCCCCATAGCCACGCCCCCAGCACACTGCTCGCCCCGAGCCCCCGCCCATTCCCCTGTAGCCCCGCACCCATCATGATGCTCCGCCCCGAGGTCACGCCCACTCCCATACCCCCACTAGGCCCCGCCCACCCCTCCCATAGCCCCACCCCCCTCCCCAGGCCCCGCCCCCGTCCCCGACCCACCAGCAGGATCTCGGCAGCCCCCAGGGCGGCGGCGGCGGCGGCGAAGGCGGCGCTGAGGAAGGCGCAGAGCCCCACGGCCCCCCCCGCCTCGGGGCCCAGCGCCCCCGACAGCAGCCCCAGGGGGCAGCCCCCTGCCACGCCCACCGTGACGTCAGCGGGGGGGCGGGGCAGAGAGACAGCCCGCCCCCCACCCCCATCGCCCCCTCCACGCGCTCACCGGGGTCGAGGCCGTTGGTGGCGACGGCGCTGAGGGACACGGCGGTCAGCACGGTCTGGGGGGGGACGTGACCTCTGACCCCCACGGCGGCTGCGGGGCCTCCCCCCCCCCCAGATGTGCCCCCCCCTCCCCCCGCAGCCCCCCCAGCCCCGTCCCCACTCACGCAGGCGCCCAGCAGCAGCGCGATGGCCGAGGCCTGCAGGACCCCCCCGGCGCCGACCACCCAGGGCAGGCGCAGCACCAGCACCAGCCCCAGCAGCGTCTGCAGGGAGGGGGCGGCCACCCCCCGCAGCGTCCCCAGCACCCGCCGCTGCGGGAGGAGGGGGGCGTCACGGGGGGCGGGGGGGGGCGGGGGGGGGGACAGTCCCCGCCCGCAGACCCGCCTCCCCCTCCCCGCACACCAGGGTCCCCCCCAAACCCCTGGGTCTGTCCCCCCTGACACCAGGACCCCCCCAAACTCCTGAGTCCCCCCCAAACCCCTGGGTCTGCCCCCAACACCAGGGTCCCCCCCCCAAATTCTTGGGTCCCCCCCAAACCCCTGGGTCCCACCCCAAATGCTGGGGATCCCCCCTCCCAGACACCAGAGTCCCCCCCAAACCCCTGTTTCCCCCCCCCCCAATCCCCGGGTGTCCCCCCCCTCACCGGGGCGTGGCCGTCGTCGCTGTCGGGGCTGAGGGCGCTGTACGGGGCGATGCGGCGCAGGAGGGCGGGGACGCGGGGGCGGGTGGCCAGCTCCTCCTGCGGGGACAGGGCCGCTAACGAGGGGCCGCTAACGAGGGGGGCGCTAACGAGGGGGGCGCTAACGAGGGGCGGCAGCCTCACCTCGAAGAGCGCCAGGTTGCGGTCGCAGGCCAGGCTGGACTCGGGGGGGGCGGGGCACGCCGAAGCCCTGCCCCCAGGGGTGGCCCCGCCCCTGCCAGGGGCGTGGCCGCGGGGAGGGGGCGTGGCCTCGTCACTGGGGCTGGGGCTGGTGTCGGAGGGGGGGTGCCGGGAGCTGGAGGGGGAGGGCGGCTCGGGGCTGCTCTCCGACGGCTCCGCCCCCCCCCGCCAGGGCCGCGCCCCCAGCCCCGCCCCCGACATGGCGATGAGGTCAGCGATGACGTCAGCAGGACCTGCGGTTTGGGGGAAATACGGGCGGTTTGGGGGCAAACGAGAGTTTAGGCGGGAAAACAGCTTGGGGAAAATTGGTGGGGATAAACACCCGTTTGTAGAAAGAAACAGTTTTGAGAGGAAACGGGTGTTTGGGGGATTGACCTTTTCGGGTTTTATGGGCAAAAGCGTTTTGAGGCGAAATCACAACTTTGAGAGAAAAAATAACCATCTTAGGGCAGAAACATTTTGGGGGGAGAAGTTGCCATTTTGGGAACAAGTGGCCCGTTTCTGTGGGGAAACGGCCACACCTTGGTGGGAAAAGATCAATTTTAGGGACAGAAACTGCCATTTTTTGTGACAGACGCCGCTGCTGCGTCAGCACAGGGCCTGTTGCTTTGGGGAGAAAAAGGGCACTTTGGGGGAAGAAGGAAAGCTTTGAAAACAAAAAATCAATTTATGGCAAAATAAAAGTAATTTGCGGGGAAAAAACGTCATTTGAGGGGAGACACTGTGGCAGGAATCAACACTTTGCGCCAAAATCCCCCATTTTAGTCCAAAATCTGTCACTTTGAGGGGAAAACAAGTAACTTGGGGGGAGGGAACCCACCGCTCGATAAAATCCCGCTGCAGGGAAACGCCCCCCTCACCGGAGAGAAACGGAACCTTGAACAAAAAATGTCATTTTTGGAGAAAAACAGCCACTTTGTAGCAGAAATGGAAAGTTTGCTGCAGAAACTACCAATTCAGTGCAGAATGGGCCAATCTGGGGGGGAAAACTGCGGCTTTGGGGGGAAAAACTGCAGCTTTGGGGGGAAAAACTGCAGCTTTGGGATCAAAAGTGACGCGTCAGGGGCAAAAAATACCACTCTGGAGAAAAAACCTGATGTTCTGGGGGGAAACTGGCACTTTTGAGGCAAAACCTGATGCTGTAGCAGCAGCAGATCTCTGAGGCAGCCGGCCCAGCCGGGGCGTCCCAGGCTGCTGTTCTGGGGTGAAATCAGCGTGTTTGAGGCGGGGTCACTCTCCCCAGTCCCCCCGCTCCGGGGTGGCACCGGGGGGGCAGCGCCACCGTTCTGAGGTCAAATCCCCGGACTGCAGCGCTCCCCCCACCGCCAGGAGCCTGACCCGCTCTTAGAGCACCCGCTTTTGGGGCCAAACTCCCTCTTTTCGGGTCACTGCAGATCCACCCCCCCCCCCACAGAGGCACCAACCCGCACCCCGCGTTCTGGGCCGAAATCCCCCCGCTTTGGGGCACCGCCCAGCCCCCCCCGCCCCGTGTCGGGTCAAACCCCGCCGCTCCCCTTCCCCGCACGGGGGTCTCCCCCCCACCACACACACACTTCCCCCCTCATTTTGGGGCTAAATCCGGCGGAAAAGGCGGGGACGCACCTGAGGGACGGAGGGGGGAGGGGCCGGCGCGCGCCCACCGCCGCCGCCACGCGACGTCCGGCCGCTGCCGCAGGGGCGGGGCGACGCAGGGGGCGGGGCGACGCAAGTGGGCGTGGTCACGCAAGAGGCGTGGGTCGGACCTGTGGGTGGGGTTCGGCCGCGGGCGGGGGCGTGGCCAAGGGGGCCCCCGTCTCCCTTCCCCCTCCCTTTGTCCCCACCACGCGGAGCCGTTTTTCATCCCATCGCGTTTATTCCGCGGCCGCGGGCGGCGCCGGCGCCTCCTCCGCCACCCTCAGAGGAGCGGGCGCGCCCGCTGCGTGGGCAGGACGCCGAACCGCCGCTTCAGCGCCAGGCGGTGCCGGGAGAACTTGTCGTCCGGGGAAAAGCGGGCCGGGTGGGCCGAGCGGGTGGGCTGCCCCGCCGGGGACACCTTCTGCGGGGAGGAAAGGGGCGGGTGAGGCCGCGTCGGGACCCCCGGAGCCCTCCCGCAGCTGCCCCGTTCCCCCCGCCGCGCCCCGGGTACCTTCAGGGTGTAGACGCGCTCCCCGCGCTCGTCGCTGTAGCACTGGAGGAACATGGCGGCGCCGCCCGCAGAGCGCGACAGGAAGGGGGGGGGGCCGCGCGAGGCACCACGGGAAGGTGGCGGCGGGCGGGGGCGGGGCCGCGGCGCGGGGGCCGATGGGAAATGTAGTCCTGGATGGGGGGCCCGCGCCGGGAGGGGGCGCGGCCGCCGCCTCCTCAGCGAAGCTGCCGATGTCGTTTAATGATTTTTTTTTTTTTTTTTTAATCGGGGCGCCGCCCCACCAGCGGCGCCGCCCCGTGAGCTTTGGACTTTGCCCCGCCGACGCCCGGGGCCCGTCCCGGGATGGACGTGCTGCGGTGAGGCGGCTGCGGTGGCCCGGGCGGGGTGTGGGGGGCCACGGGGGCCGCCGTGTCGGATGTGGGGGGCTATGGGGGGGCCACGGGGGCCACCATGTTGGCCGTGGGGGGCTATGGGGGCCACCGTGTTGGCTGTGGGGGGCCACGGGGGCCACCATATTGGATATGGGGGCCACTATGTTGGAAGTGGGGGGCCATGGGGCCACCATGTTGGCCATGGGGGGCTATGGGGGCAGCCATGTTGGCTGTGGGGGGCAATGGGGGCCGCCATGTTGGCTGTGGGGGGCTATGGGGGCAGCCATGTTGGCTGGGGGGGGCTATGGGGGCCACCGTGTTGGCCGTGGGGGCCCACGGGGCCGCCCCGTTGCGGGCAGGGGACACAGGAGGCCGGGGCACCCTGTTAAGGGCACGGCTGTCCCCAGGGCGGTGGCCCGCCGGGCCTGGTCCCCCCCGGCCCCGCAGCCGCGGCCCTTCTGGGTGTGCGACCAGCGGCGGGGGCGGCCCCGGGGGCTGGTGGCCGCCAGCCTGGAGGAGCTGCAGGAGCAGGTGAGGGGCAGCGACCCCCCAGAACACCCCCCAGTACCCCCAATGGCCCCTGGGACCCACCCAAGACCCCTCATTGCCCCCGGGAACCCCCCTCATCGCCCCCAATTACCCCCATGGCTATGGAGTTCCCCCAGGCCGCACTGTGATTGCCCCCGGGACCCCAAATTGCCTCCAGCACCCCCCAAATGCTCCCAGGACCCCCATAAATAACCTCAAATCTTCCTCATTGCCCCTAGGCTACCCGTCATCGCCCCTGCGAGCCCCCCACGACCTCTGATTGCCCCTTGGGAGCCCCCCCCCATTGCCCCTGCCCACCCCCACTCCCTCCCTGACCCCTGTAATTACCCCGGTGCTTCCGACTCCCCCTGAACCCCACTCAGCGTCTTTAATTCCCATCAGAAGCCCCCCAGTTGCCCCCAGGATCCCCACGTTGCCCCGTGGGAGCCCCCCCAGAGTATTTAATTGCCCCCATGCATATGCAATTGCCCCCAAGACGCCCTGCAATTCCTCCTGGCACCCCATAATGACCCCGGTGCTCTCTGGGAGCCTCTTCCAACTGCCCCTGCCACCTCCCCAGAGCCTCTAACTGCCCTCAACACCCCCCAATTTTCACCCTTGATCCTTAATTACCCCTTGGGATCCCCCCCCACATCCCAATCACCCCGACAAGCCTCTAATTGCCCCCGGATCCCCCCTGTCACACCCCTCGGGTGCCCCGCAGGCGGCCCCACCCCCCTGACTGCCGCTGGGCCGGGCAGGCGGGGCAGGCGCTGAGCCTGGGGCCGCCCGTGACGCTGGTGCTGGCGGAAGACGGGACGGCGGTGGAGACCGAGGGGTTTTTTGGGGCGCTGGCCCCCCACACCCCACTCATGGCGCTGGCGCCGGGGCAGCACTGGGAGCCCCCTAAGGTGAGACCCCCCCCGCTGGGACCCCCAATACCCCCCGGGAGCTCCTATTGCCCCAATACCTCACTTAAGACCCCCAGACCCCAGATCGCCCCCTGGGACCCCCAAAACCACTCTGATCCTTCTCGGGGCCACCCCACGGCCCCTTAGGAGCCCCAAATCTCCCCAGGAATGTCCCAAAACCCACCCCCCAGACTCCCACTTGCCCCACGACCCCCCCCGGCCCCTCATTGCCCACAACCTCTTTCCCCCCGCCCCCCCAGGCGCGGCTGTTCAGGGAGCACTGGGAGCCTGAGCCCCCCCGGGCTGGGGGCTCCTGCCCCGGGGATGAGGTGGCCCGGGTGACGGTGGCCCTGGCCAGGGCGAATCCCCACGACCTAGTGGGGCAGCTGCGGGTGACGGCGGCCGTGAGGGGCCTCCGCTGCGACGTGGGGGGGCTCGGCCCCGAGCGACTCCTGAGGTACGTGACCCGCGGGGAGCCCCCGTGGCTCTTCCCCGCGCAGGGGTTCAAGGTGGGGGCAGGAGAAATTTTTGCCTCCTCGGGTCGTTCTCTGCCCCACGGGGTCGTCTCCTGGCCCCCCCCAGACCCCCCCCGGGGCAGCTCCGAGCGCTTCTCCGCCCCCCAGGGAGCTGCTGCGGCTGCTGGTGGCGGTGACGCGTGCTGCGGGGCAGAGCCTGCTGGGCCTCTCCAGCGCCCTGCGCCGCCTCCTCGACAGCGCCTCGGCACAGAGGGGGGGCTACGGCCGGTAACCCGCCCCCCCCCCCTTCCCCTGGAGCCCCCCCCTTCGTGAACCCACCAACAACGGGCTGAAAAAACACCCGCTCGGGCTTGGAAAAGCCCTTGCTGGGACAAAGCGGCCGCCTCGGGGGGGACAAAGGGCGTTGTGGGAGGAAACAGGAACTAAGGGACTGAGCACCATCGGCTCCCCCTCAATAAAATAGAGAATTGTTAAAAAAAAATCATGGATTTACATAGAAAAATACACGTTGGGAGAGGAGGAGCAGACAAGGGTCGGACAAGAGGTACCAGAGTGGCCCCGCCCCTCACAACACTCTATGGTGCTCCTGGAGCCGCCCACTCTGACACAGAGTCCTCCACGGACTCCATGGTTCGGTCCTCCAGAGCAGATGTGACAGGGGAAAGAAGAGCCGGAGCGGCACAGGGGCTCTCTATGGTCTTCTGCGACTCCCGGAGATGCTCTGTCGCTCTCCTTCCCTTCTCTACGCCCCGCAGTCCTCCAGGAGGGCGCTGCTCGGTGCCCCCGCGGGGGTCAGTCCTCCAGGACGGGTGCCAGGAGGCCGCGGCGGCGGTCGGGGGCCGCCTGCAGCCGCTCCCAGAGGCGACGGCGGCGGAGGAAGAGGTCAAGGGCGAGGGTCCGGGCCACGCCCCGGCCGTGGGGGTCGCGCTGCAGTGCCTCGCGCTGGGAGGCTGCGGGGAGCGGGGTGTTAGGGCGGGGCCCGGATGCCGGGGTCCATCCCCCCCACCTCCACGTTGTGCCCCCCGGCACCTCCAGCACTCACCCAGCTCCCCAGCGATGGCGGCACGGGCAGGGGCGGAGGCCGAGGCCCAGACAGCGTCGAGGACGCGGCTGCCATTGCGGTGACACGCCAGCGAGAGGAAGTGACCCTACAGGGAGCAGGGAGAAGGGAGGAAGCGCTGTCAGCAAGGGAAGAGCCGTGAAACCATCAGGGCGGGGCGATAAAAGCCCCCGCTTAGTTATGGGAGGGCCTTGAAACTGCTGCACACCACAATGGGGAGCCATGAAACCGCCACACGTTGTAGAAGGAGATCTTGAAACCACTGCAAAACACCCTGATAACGGGCATCCGGCCCCAAAATGCCGCCAGGGGGCTCTGAAAGCGGAGGTTCGACCCCGAACCAGCGCCGGGGACCCCACTCACCTTAAGCTTGCGCAGGAGGCGTCGGCGGGCGCGGGTGGGAACGGTGGGGGAGGCGAGGAGGGCGTCCCAAACCCGGCTGCCGGGGGGGCTGCGGGCCAGGGCGGCCAGCGCTGGGGGGGGCAGCGCCTCCAGCCCCTCCACGACCGGCCCCGGGTCCCCGAAGTGCAGCAGGTGCTGGAGCAGGAGGGAGCCGTGGAGCGTGACGGGGCCCAGCGAGGGCTGCGGAGGAGAGAAACGGGGAGAGGCGAAGGGGGGGGCGAGATGGGGCATCAAGGGGCCCCCAAAAGCCCCATCAGGGGGGTCTTGGGGCGGATATGGAGAGAAAAGGGGGGTTTTGGGGGAGTGAAAGGGGATTGGGAGCATCGGGGGGGCAATGAAAGGAGTTGGGGGCAATTGGACCCCCCCAGGGGGTCTTGAGGGATAACAAGGGGCCAGAGGGGGCAAAACCAGAGAATGGGGAGCACAAACGATCGTGCAAAGGGTTAAATAACGGGTTTTAGGGACAAAAGCGGCAGCCACAAAATCAGATCAGGGTGCGGGGGGGCGCAGGGGGGTGCAGGGGGCAAGCGGGAGGAGACTGGGGGCAAATGGGGGGTCAGGGGGGCAAATGGGGGGGAGGGAGGGAACCGCAGTGACACCCCCCAGCCGCGCCCTCACCTCTGGCTCCGCCCCCTCGTCCTTGTCCCCGCCCCCGAAGGGGCGGAGCCCCCCCAGCAGAGCCACACAGCCCCGGCGACGCTCCCGCGGCTCCCAGCAACCGAAAGCCTATTGGAGGAGAATGGAAAAGGGGGCGGGGCTTAGTGAGGGGCCCCGCCTGGGTTCAGTGACAAGGACAGGCACTAGGACCCGGGAGGAGCACCAGGGAAGGGGCGGGGCTTCCTGAGATGGGATGTGGCCTGCTTAAGAGAGTTCTTAAAAGGGCAACGGCATTAATGGTGGGCCCACCCCGTGTGCCAGCCAATAGAGAGGTGGCACTGAAAAGCTGGGCAGGCATTGGGGGCGTGGCCTGAGTGGGAGGGCCTCGTTCAGGGAAAGGGGTGGGGCCTATTTAAAGGCACAGGCCACAGGTTTTGGATGCGTTGGGGGGGGCGGGGCCTACCTGGAAGAGGTGGCGCAGGGCCTCCTGCTGCAGGCCGGGGTGGCGCCGGCAGGCTCCCGTCAGGGCTGTCAGCACCCCGGGGTGCCCCCGGGCCAAGGGCTCGGCCAGGGCGGGACCCAGCTCACACAGCACCTCTCCCACCTGGAGGGGGCAGAGACAGCGTCAGCCCCACCCCCAAGCACCCCCCACCCAATAGCACCGCCCCCCAAGAGCAGCACCCACTAACCCCGCCCACAAACACCCCTTTTCTCTTAAAAGCCACCCAAAATCCCCCATCCAATCAGCTCCAGCTCTGCCCCTTTAAGCCCCGCCCCCCTCCCAGCCCCACCTACCACATCCGCAGGGGCGTGGTCCAGCAGGCGCTGCAGCCCGTGATTGGCTACCCGGTGCGTGGCCACGCCCCGCAGGTGCCCCTTCAGCTGCTGCTGGAAGAGCTCCCGCAGGCGCCGGGCCCCGGCCACCGCCATGGCCGCCTCCAGCAGCCGACTGCGCTCGGGGTCCTGCAGCGCCCGCACCAGCGCGCTGGGGACAGCCAATCAGCGAGGGGCAGCCGGGACCCCCAGCCAATCCAGAGCTGGCCCCCAAACAACTGCAAATAGCCCCAAAACCTTCTGACCAATCGGTGACCGCCATCGGTAATACGTTAATTGATAATGAAGGGCCTGGAGCGTGACTGACCAATCAGCAGAAGGGTTTTTAGGACCCCTGGCCAATCAGAAGCAAGCGTCAAGAAGCCCCCCGGCCATTGGACAGGAGCCTGGGGGAGGGCTAGCCAACCAGAATCTACCTTACTAACACAGCTACCAATCAGAAGCAGGCCAAAACCCCCCCAGCCAATCCCCAAACAGCCCCTGACACGTCACAGCCAATCAGCACACGCCTCAGCAAATCCCCAATTAATTGCAACCACTCTCAAGACCAACTAGCCAATCAGAAAACAGCAGCGCAAAGCACCAGCCAACCCAGAAACAGCCCCCAGGAACCGGCCAATGGCGAACAGACAGCAACAACCAATCAGCAAAAGCCACCTGCGGGCCGCCAGCCAATCAAAAACCACCCCCAATTGTCTCTCAGCCAATGGATGAGCGCCCTCAGAGCCAGCTGGCCAATCAGCAACGCCCCTGCCCCCCGGGAACGCCCAATGGGGACTCACCTCTCGGCCAGGGTGGGGCTGGGCGGGGCCAGCTGGCCAATGACGGCGTCGCAGAGGCGGGAGCACGCGGGCGATTGGCTGCGGTGCAGCGCCTGCAGCGCCCCCTGCAGGCAGAGGCTGGCGCCGGCCGGGGAGAGCAGGGCTGGGGGGGGAGGGACAGTCAGGAGGGGCGGGGGCAGAAAGTGGGGGGCAGGGGCAGGTATTTGGGGTATTTATTGGGGGTATTTGCCCCCCCCCGTACTCACAGGGCAGCTGCTCCTGGAAGGCCTCGGCCAACTGCCCCAGGAGGGGCGGGAACGAGGGGGGAAGCTCCGCCCCCTCGGCCTTTGGCCCCGCCCCCTCGGCCTTTGGCCCCGCCCCTCCCGGGGGCAGCTCAGGGGCTCCTGGGGGTCGAAAAAAACAGCGATGAGGGGGGAGGGTGGGGCAAAGCTGCCCCCTCCCAATCAATGACGCTCCAGACCCCCACAAACACCCCTGTGGACCCCCCAAGTGCCCCCCAGTCTCCTCTATCGCCCCCCCCCAAACCCCAAACCACGCCCAGACCACCCCCAAATGCCCCAAAAACCCCCCAGGTGCCCCCCATCCTCCTCCACTGCCCCCCCCATCCCCAAACCACCCCCAGACCCCCCCAAATGCCCCATAAAACCCCCAGGTGCCCCCCCAGCCTCCTCCATCACCCCCCCCAACTCCCCCCCAGACCCCCTCAGATCCCCCCAAATGCCCCAGGTACCCCCCAGCCTCCTCCACTCCCCCCCCCATCCCCAAACCTGCCCCAAACTCCCCCAAACCACCCCCCAGACCCACCCAAATGCCCCATAACCCCCCCAGGTGCCCCCCATCCTCCTCCACTGCCCCCCCAAACCCGCCCCAGCCCCCCCCAAGCGCCTCACCTGCCCCTGGGACACCCCCCAGCACCCGCAGCAGCGCCCGCACCACGAAGCTGCCGGCCGGGTGCCGGGCGAAGGCCATCAGGTCCCCCCCGACGGCCGCCGCCAGCTGCCCCACGGCTTCCTCCGTCCGCCCCGCCGCCTCCTCCTCCTCCTCCAGCCCCGCCGCCTCCCCCAGCGCGGGCAGCACCCGCCCCAGGGCGGCCTCCAGCACCCGGGCCCCCAGCGGGTGCCCCGCCGGCCCCCCCAGGCCCCCCAGCACCAGGGGGGGCAGCACCCGCCCCAG
The DNA here is from genome assembly GCA_030819815.1 of Strix occidentalis. Taxonomy (NCBI): domain Eukaryota; kingdom Metazoa; phylum Chordata; class Aves; order Strigiformes; family Strigidae; genus Strix; species Strix occidentalis. The sequence continues at coordinate 56,202 of JASWHU010000415.1, forward strand.
CACCCCCAGAGGCGCCCGGGGCAGCAGCGCCTGCAGCACCCGCGACCCCCCCGGGTCCAGGGCCACCCCTGGCCCCGCGGCCACCGCCTCGGCCAGCACGTTGGGGGCGAAGAGGGCTGCGAGAGAGCGAGAAACGGGAAAAACCGCACAGTTACCCCAAAAAAGTGTAAAAACACGTAATAAAGTTAAACAGCACCTCGGAACGTAACGGCTGAGGGCTGATACCCTGAATGCGCCCCCTGAGCGCCCCCACAGCAGCAAACACCCCCACAGCCCCTCAGGGCTCCCCCAGACCCCGAAAATCCCTCACGGAGCCCCAAACCCCTCACACGCACCCCCAAGTCCTCGGGGAGCCCCAAAACCCCCTCGCAGACCCCCCCAACTCCCCGGGGAGCCCCAAACCCTCCTCACAGACCCCCCCAAGTCCTCGGGGAGCCCCAAAACCCCCTCGCAGACCCCCCCAAGTCCTCGGGGAGCCCCAAAACCCCCTCGCAGACCCCCCCAAGTCCTCGGGGAGCCCCAAAACCCCCTCGCAGACCCCCCCAACTCCCCGGGGAGCCCCAAAACCGCCTCGCAGACCCCCCCAACTCCCCGGGGAGCCCCAAAACCCCCTCGCAGACCCCCCCAACTCCCCGGGGAGCCCCAAACCCCCCTCGCAGACCCCCCCAACTCCCCGGGGAGCCCCAAACCCCCCTCGCAGACCCCCCCCCAACTCCCCAGGGAGCCCCAAACCCCCCTCGCAGGCCCCCCCAACTCCCCGGGGGGCCCCTAAACCCCTCGCAGCGCCGGGGCCGCCCCTCACCCAGCTCCTCCGCACTCAGCCCGTCCTGCAGCGTCTCCAGGGCCCGTCGGAAGTACCCGGCGGTGTCGGGCTCCAGCCGCGCCCCGGGCCCGGTCTCGGCGCGGGGGCCCCGCCGCACCCCCATGGCGGAGGAGACGCGCCGCTTCCCGGCATGCACCGCGCGGGGGGGGGAACCGGAAACGCCTCGCGCTGACCCGCGCCGGCCGCCGTAGGGGACGGGGAGGGAACATGGCGGCGGCGCGGTGCCTCGCTGTATCCCAGCATGCCCCGCGGCACGGCCCCCAGGCCCCGCCCCTCTCCCGGCCGCAGCCCCGCGCCGGTTCGCTCCTGCCGGGGGGTCCCGGGTCCCCCCGACGCCGCCCCGGACCCGCGCCCGCCCGCGCCGGAGCCCCCCGAGCTGCCGCCATGGTGAGGGAAACCGCCCCCCCCCCCCCGATCCCATCATCCCCCCGGGGTGGACCCCCCACTGCCCCAGGATGCACCGGGGCACCGCGCGGGCTCCCAGTGCCCCCCGTGACCCCCAGTGACCCCCAGTGCCCCCCCAGAGCCTCCCAGTGACGCCTCAGAGCCCCCCAGTCCCTCCCAGTGACCCCCAGCAACACTCAGCGCCCCCCAGTGACCCCCCCAGCCCCTCCCAGAGCCTCCCAGTCCCTCCCAGTGATCCCCAGTGACCCCCCGTGACCCCCAGTGACCCCCCAGAGCCTCCCAGTGATCCCCAGTGCCCCCAGTGACCCCCCAGAGCCTCCGCGTCCCTCCCAGTGCCTCCCAGTCACCCGCTGCTGTTTCTCAGTTAACTTCCAGTGACAGCCCGTTCTTCCCAGTGCACCCCAGTTCCTACCAGTTGCACCCCAATGACTCCCAGTTCTTCCCAGTCCACCCCCAGTGCCTGCCAGTCTACCCCCAGAACCTGCCAGTTTCTCCCAGTCTAGCTCCAGTGCCTCCCAGTGTCTCCCAGTGACCCCCAGAGCCTCTCAGTTCCACCCAGTCTAGCTCCAGTGCCTCCCAGTCTAGCTCCAGTGTCTCCCAGTGCCTCCTAGTCTAGCTCCAGTACCTCCCAGTAACCCCCAGAGCCTCCCAGTTAGCTCCAGAGCCTCCCAGTTCCTCCCAGTCTAGCTCCAGTGCCTCCCAGTGTCTCCCAGTCAACCCCCAGTGCCTCCCAGTAAACCTCCAGAGCCTCCCAGTTCCTCCCAGTCTAGCTCCAGTGACCCCCAGTGCCTCCCACTGACCCCCAGTGCCCCCCAGCCCGCCCCAGTGTCCCCCAGTATCCCACAATGCCTTGCAGCACGGCCGCCTGAAGCTCCGCGCCCCGGACGCCGCCCGCCGCCGGCAGCGGGAGGAGAAGCTGCAGCTCTACCGCTCGGCCATGGCCGCGCTGCTGGAGAAGGTGACCCCCGACCCCTGACCTCTGACCCCTGACCGGTGACCCCGCGGTGACCCCGCGGTGACCCTGTCCCCCCAGCGGGCGCGGGGCGAGCTGGACGCGGAGGCGCTGGCGCTGACGGGCGCCGTCCTGGCCACCAACCCCGACGTGGGCACCTGCTGGAACCTGCGCCGCTGCGCCCTGCCCCCCGACCCGGCCGACTGGTGCGTGCTGGGGGCACTGGGAGGGGTGCGGGGGCACTGGGGGGCACTGGGAGGGGTCTGGGGGGCACTGGGAGGGGTTTGGGGGACACTGGGAGGGGTGCGGGGGGCACTGGGGGGCACTGAGAGGCACTGGGAGGGGTTTGGGGGGCACTGGGAGGCACTGGGGGGGGTTGGGGGACACTGGGAGGCACTGGGAGGGGTTTGGGGGGCACTGGGAGGGGTGTGGGGGGCACTGGGAGGGGTGCAGGGGTCAGTGGGGGGCACTGGGGGGCACTGGGGAGGGGTTGAGGGCACTGGGGGGCACTGGGAGGGGTTTGGGGGGCACTGGGGGGAACTGAGAATGGATTTGTGGGTACTGGGGGCGGTGGGAGGTTACTGGGAGGGGATATGTGGGTATTGGGAGGCGCTGGGAGGGGATTTGTGGTACTGGGGGCACTGGGACGTTACTGGGAGGCACTGGGAGGGGTTTGGGGGGCACTGGGATGTCACTGGGACTGGGTCTGGGGCACTGGGACGGGTGTTCTGGGCACTGGGGGGCACTGGGCGGTGCCCGTGGGGCAGCACTGGTGGGCACTGGTCCGTACTGGTGCGTACTGGTGGGCGTGTCCCCGCAGGGTCCCGGCCGAGCTGTCCTTTGTGGGGGGGTGCCTGGGGGTGAACCCCAAGTCCTACGGGGCCTGGCACCACCGCGGGTGGGTGCTGCGCCGCGCCCCCGCGCCCCCCCCCGCGCCCGCCGAGCGCGCCCTGTGCGACCGCCTGCTGGCCGCCGACCCCCGCAACTGTGCGTACTGGGGGCACTGGGAGCACTGGGAGGGGCGGGGGTGGGCTGGTCTGGGACTGGGGGGAGCCTAGGGGCGCTGGGGTGTACTGGTGTGGGACTGGGGGGAGCCTGGAGGGACTGGTTTGTACTGGGATGCGCTGGGAGGGGGGGTGGGGGCTGCTGGCCGTGCTGGGGGGGCTCAGAGATCTTCTGAGCGGACTGGTCTGTGCTGGGAGGGGGCTGGGGCTACTGGGTTGTACTGGGGCGGGGTTCTGTGGGCATGGGGCTGTAGGACTGACAGGTAAAGCTGAGCTGAGGGGTGCTGGGTTTACTGGTTTGTACTGGGAATGGGTGGGAGAACGTTTGGGAGATCTGGGGAGCTACTGGAAGAGGCTTTTAGGGATGCAGAGCTTACTGGTTTATACTGGGAATAGACGGGAGAAGGGTTGGGGGGTTTTGGGATCTACTGGGAGAGATTTTTGCGGGTGCAGGGCTTACTGGTTTATACTGGGAATTGGCAGGAGAAGACTTGGGGGGTTTTGGGACCTACTGGGAGAGGGTTTTGCAGGTGCGGGGCTTACTGGTTTATACTGGGAGCCGACGGGAAGCAGCCTGGGGTGTCTTGGGCCGCAGTAGGGCCGGGGGTTGGGGCAACGACGGTTACTGGTCTGTGCTGGGAGTCACTGGGGCGGGTCCGAGGGGCTCTGGGGGGGCACCGGCGCCCACTGGTCCGTACTGGTGCCCCCCCAGTCCACGCCTGGGAGCACCGGCGGGCGCTGGCGGCCGAGGAGGACCCCGAGGCTGAACTGGCCTTCGCCGGGGCCCTGCTCAGCCGCGACTTCTCCAACTTCTCGGCCTGGCACCACCGCGGGCGGCTGCTGGCGGCCCCCGGCCACGGGGCGCTGCCCCCCCACCGCCTGCAGGCCGGTCAGTGCCCCCCCGCGACCCCCCCCCCCCGGGGCTCAGACCCCCCCAGTGCCGGGGTCCCCCCTGACCCCCCCGTCCCGCAGAGCTGGAGCTGGTGCAGAACGCCGTCTTCACCGACCCCAACGACCAGAGCGCCTGGGTCTACCTGCGCTGCATCCTCTCGCGGGGTACGTGGGCCCCCCCCGCGCCCGGGGTCCCCCCCCCGGGGCTCGGGGTGTCCCCCCCAATGCCTGTGTCCCCCCCAACAGCCTCCCCCCCGCCGAGGATCATCTGCCTCTACGTCAACCGGGAGGACGCAACGATGGCCGTGACCTTCTCCCGCCCCGTCGTGGTGAGCCGGGACGCCGGGGTGCCCCCCCCCAGCTCCCGGGGTCCCCCCATGGACACCGGGGTGCCCCCCCCCAGCTCCCGGGGTCCCCCCATGGACACCGGGGTGTCCCCCCCCAGCTCCCGGGGTCCCCCCATGGACACTGGGGTCCCCTCCTGGATCCCGGGGTCCCCCCTGACGCCGGTTTCCCGCAGGTGGGGGCGGGGGGCTCGGTGCTGACGGTGACACTGGATGGCTCCGCCCTGGGGGGTCCCTGGCGCTCGGGGGAGGGGCGGCCCCGCCCCAGCCACACCTGGGTATCCGCCCGCTGCTGGGAGGTTGGGGGGGGGGACGGGGAGGGGCGGGGGGGGGTGGGGGGGGTACAGGAGGGTCTCTCTGTGGCATCTCTGGGTTCCTTGACGCCACCGGCAGCTCTGTGACCTCCCCCCCGAGCCGGCCCCGCCCCCCGCCCGGCCCCGCCTCCACTTCCAGGTCACCTGGGGGCGCGACCCCGCCCCCCGCGAGGTGACGCTGCTCCCAGGTAGGTGTCCCCACCCCTTCCCCCCCCACCCCCTGGCGTGGCCCCTTTAAGCCCCACCCTTCCCTGACCACGCCCTCTTCTAGATGATGATGAAGCCTGGTGGCAGGAGCCAATCGCAGCGCGGGAGCTCTTCTGGTAAGCCCCACCCCCCGTGAAGCCCCGCCCCTTTCCCAGCCTCACGCGTCCACCCGCACTGTTTTGGTGCGCGGCCCCTTTAAACCCCCGCTGGCCAAGCCCTGCCCACTCGGTGAAGCCACGCCCCCTTCGCTAAGCCCCGCCCCCAAGCACACTGAACAGTGTGCCTAGTGGGGCCAAGCCACACCCACCGCGGGGTGGAGCCTGGCCGTGGGGGCGTGGCCTAAGCGTGGCCCCACCCCCAGGCCCGAGGTGGGTGTGGCCGAGGCCTCAGTGCTGCTGGCGCAGGCACAGACGTGTCGGGAGCTGCTGGAGCTGGAGCCGCGCAGCCGCGGTGAGACCCCCCCCCCGATAACCCCCGTCCCGCCAGGTGTGGGACCCCCCCATAGCCCCCCATCCCCCCATCCGTGTGTGGGACCCCCCCCATAGCCCCACGTCCCCCATCTGGGTGTGGGACCCCCCAATAACCCCCATCTGGGTGTGGGACCCCCCCATAACCCCCATCTGGGTGTGGGATCCCCCCAATAACCCCCATCTGGGTGTGGGACCCCCCCCCATAACCCCCATCTGGGTGTGGGACCCCCCCATAACCCCCATCTGGGTGTGGCCCCCCCTCACCCGTGCGGGGGGGCGCAGGCTGCCTGCTGACGCTGGTGCTGCTGCTCTCGGCCCTGGACCCGCTGGCCCACGAGGACGAGACCCGGCGCTGCCTGCGGGGCCTGCAGGTGGGCGGGGCTGGCGGGGAGGGGCGGGGCTGGGGGCGGGGCCCGGCGTGACCCCACCCCCCCCGCCCCGCACAGGAGGCGGACCCGCTGCGCAGCGGCTTCGTGGCCGACGTGGCCTCGCGGGCGGAGGCGGCGCTGGGGGTGCTGAGGATGGGGGCGGGGCCGGACGGGGCCCTCAGGGTCTGCCTGGCGCGGAAGGTAGGGCGGGGCCTGAGGGGGCGGGGCCTGGGGAGGGGCTTAACGGGGAGGGGGCAGGGGAATGGCTGGGGTATGGTGGTGGGCATGGTGTGAGGGGTGGGGCTAGAGGTGGAGTGGGAGGGGCTTTGGGGCATGGCCTAAAGGGGAGTGGTGTGGTGGTGGGCGTGGCCTGGGGTGTGAGGGGCGGGGCTAACAGTGTGGTGGGAGGGGCTTGGGGTAGACGTGGCCTGAAGGGGTGGGGTCTTGGAGTGGGATGGGCCTGGGGGGTGTGAGGGTGGGTCTAAAGGTGGGGGGGGCTTGTGGTGTGGGTGTGGCCTAAAGGGGGCGGGGCTTAAAGTGGGTGGTGCCTGAGGTGTGGAGGCGGGGCTGAAGGTGGAGTGGAAGGTACTTGTGGGGTGGGTGTGGCCTGAAGAAGTGGAGTCTTGAAGTGGGCGTGGACTGAGGGGCGTGGGGGCAGGGCTAAAGGCACAGTGGGAGGGGCTTGGGAGGGTGGGTGTGGTCTCAAGCGGTGGAGCTTAAAGTGGGTGTGGTGTGGGGGTGTGGCTAAAGGCACAGTGGGAGGGTGGGCGTGGCCTGAAGGGGTGGTGCTGAGGGACAGGGCTGTAGTGGGCGGCGTCTCCACGGGGTGGGCGGGGCTCCGGCGGCAGGGGCGTGGCCACACGGAGCCCCGCCCCCCTGTCCCCACCCGCAGGCGCTGACGGCGCTGCCGCTGCTGGAGCACATGGCGCTGGCGACGCACCTGGAGCTGGGCGGGAACCGCCTGCGGGGGCTGCCCCCCCCCCTGGGGGCGCTGCGGCGCCTGAGGGTGCGGGACCCCTTGGGTGACACGGGGGGGACCCCGGGGTCGGGGGGGGGGGAGGAGGGGGGGACATGGGGGGTTGGGGGGGACCCCGGTGTCATGGGGGAGGAGGGGACATGGGAGGTGACACGGGGGGATGGGGGGCACACGGGGGGTCGGGGGGCACACGGGGGGTCAGAGGGCACACGGGGGGTCGGGGGGTCAGGGGGGACCCTGGTGTCACGGCCGCCCCCCCCGCAGGTGCTGGACGTGTCGCACAACGAGATCACGACCCTGGAGGGGTTCCCACCCCTCCCCCGCCTGGAGGAGCTGCGGCTGGATGGGAACCGCATCCGGGGGCGGGGCTTTGGGGGTGGTGGGCGGGGCTTGGGGGTGGTGGGTGGGGCGTGGGGGTGGAGCTGTGGGGAGTGATGGGCAGGGCTGGAGGGGTGGGTGGGGCGGGGCTTGTGGAGTGGGAGGGGCCTAACAGGTGGGGCTGGGTGGGGAGGGGCTGTGGGGCCGAAGGGGGTGGAGCCTGAGAGATGGCCGTGCGGGTGGGCGGGGCCTCTGTGGGTGTGCGCTCCTTGACTCCGCCCCCAGCCATAAGCCACGCCCCCGCCTTGGCGCCATTGGCCGCGTGCCCCCGGCTGGCTCGCCTGCGATTGGCCGGGACGCCCCTGGCCGCCGCCCCCGAGGCCGCCGCCCACCTGGCCCAGCTCCTCCCCCGCGTCGACGTCGCTCTCGCCTGATTGGCCGCTGCCTGGAGCCCCACCCCCCCCGCTGCTGCTGACCCCGCCCCCCGCGGCTTGGCCCCGCCCCCTCCGGGGGTCTCTAATAAAATGGCGTCTGTCAATGGGGGAGGGGCTCAAGGCGGCCCCCCCCCGCCCCCCCCCCGGCCTCCAGTTCTCCCAGTTCCTCCCCCCCCTCCCAGTTGCCTCATCGGGGCCAAACCCCAAACCGCCGCCCGCTTGCGCCATCGCTGGGGGGAGGGGCAGGGGGGGGAGGGTCACGGCCCGTCCCTCTGCCCCCCCCGGGCGGCTGCGTCAGCCCGGCCCCGCCCAGAGCGCCGGGGCTGCCAAATAGTGATCCATGGCCCCCTGCCTTGCCAAATAGTGATCCATGGCCCCCTGCGGGCCCCCTGCCTTGCCAAATAGTGATCCATGACCTCCTGCGGGCCCCCTGCCTTGCCAAATAGTGATCCATTACCCCCTGCGGGCCCCCTGCCTTGCCAAATAGTGATCCATTACCCCCTGCGGGCCCCCTGCCTTGCCAAATAGTGAGTCATTGCCCTGCCCCACAGTTCACCTGCTGGTGACCCCCAATCCCTGCCCCATAGCACCACATAGTGAGCCATTGGCCTGCCCCATAGCATCACCCTGCCCCACAGCGTTCCCCTGCCACATAGTGATCTCCTGCTCTGACCCATAGCGTCACCCTGCCAAATAGTGAGGCATCGCCTGCCCCATAGCACCCCCCTGCCACATAGTGAGCCATCGCCCTGCCCCATAGCGCCCCCTGCCACATAGTGAGCCATTGCCTGCCCCATAGCGTCGTCCTGCCACATAGTGAGCCATTGCCTGCCCCATAGCGCCCCCCTGCCACATAGTGAGCCATCGCCCAGCCCCATAGCGCCCCCCTGCCACATAGTGAGCCACCGCCCTGCCCCATAGGCCCACCTGCCACATAGTGAGCCACTGCCTGCCCCATAGCGCCCCCCTGCCACATAGTGAGCCATTGCCTGCCCCATAGCACCCCCCTGCCACATAGTGAGTCAGGGCCCCTCCCCTGCCCCCCCCACCCCACATAGTGATCCCGGGAGGGGCAGAGGCAGCGCCCGGACTCCCGGGTCCCCCCGGCCCAGTCACCCCTCCCCCACGCTGTGGGGCAATAGGGGGAGGGGCCGCGTGAGCCCCACCCCTTCCTCCCCATGTCTGTGCCCTGAGCTACCGACACCAGTGAGTGTGGGGCACTGGGAGTGCTGGGAGCGACTGGGAGGTAACGGGGGGCACTGGGAGAGGGGGATCGGGGTCACTGGGATGGCTGGAAGTGGTAACTGGGCAGACTGGGGGGAGTGGGGGGGGCAGGGAGGGAGGAACTGGGTTCACTGGGACCACTGGGAGGGGGTTCCTGGGCAAACTGGGAGCACTGGGAGGGATTAGGAGGGTTACTGGGAAGACTGGGAGGACCCAGAGGGGGTTACTAGGAGAACTGGGGAGTTGCTGGGAGCGCTGGGAGGGGTTAACTGGAGCTACTGGGAGCATCGGGAGGGGGTTACTGGGCAAGCTGGGAGGACAGGAAGGGGTTAATAAAGTTACTGAAAGGCTGGGGAGGACCCAGAGGGGGTTACTGGGAGGACTGGGGAGTACTGGGAGCACAGGGAAGGGGGTACTGGGAGCACTGGGAGGGGGATACTGGGCAAACTGGGGCACTGGGAGGGGGTAGTGGACTTACCAGGAGGACCCAGAGGGGGTTACTGGGAGCACTGGGAGGGGGTTACTGGGAACACTGAGGTGACTGAACGAGGGGCAGAGGCACTGGGCAGACTGGGAGCACTGGGAGGGTGTAACTGGGGCTACTGGAAGCGCTGGGACGGGCGGGGGGGGGGGGGGGGGGGGGGCAGCGTAGTTACCGAGAGTACTGGGAAGGGGCATCTGCGCTTACTGGGAGCACTGGGGGGTCACTGGGAGCACTTGGGGGGGCTACTGGGAGCGGTGGGAGCACCGGAAGGGGGGAACTGGGTAGACTGGGGGAACTGGTCGGGCTGGGCGCACTCCGGGACGGGTCCCGGCCGCGTCGGGGAGGAGGCGGGGGGGGGGGGGGGAGCCGCTCGGGCAGGCCCGGGTGGGTCCCTCCGGCGCCAGGCTCGGGCGGGGCACTGGGAGGACTGGGAGGGAACTGGTCCCTACTGGGAGCGGTTACTGGGCCGTACTGGGAGGGACAGGGTGAGCTGGGGAGGGTTTAATGGGCCCAGTCGGTCATTCTAGAAGCTCTTACTGGTGTGTGGAGGTCTGTCCTGGTTCATACTGGTTTTTAACGGCCTATACTGGTCGATGTTAGGTTGTATGGACTTATACTGCTCCGTACTGGTCTTACTGGTCATACTGGAAAGGATATGGAAGCTCTAATGGCAGGTGGAATGTCTTACCGGCCCATGGTGGTCCATACTGGTCTCTCCTGCCCTACAGTGCTCTGTGTCGGCCTTTACTGGTCCATACTGGGCTTTAGCAAACTATAGTCACCCATACTGGTCGTAAAAGTACCATACTGGTCCATACTGGTCATACCGGGAAGGGTCTGGAGGCTTTAACGGGCCATTCCGGAAGGTCCTACTGGTTCATGGTGGTTCCTGTGGGTCCGTGCTGGGCCACTCCGGAAGGTCTTACCGGTTTGTGGTGGTTCTTACTGGTTTCCTGTCCCTTCCACTGGTCCATACTGGTCATTAACAAACTGTAATGGTCCTATCGGTCTTACTGGTCATACTGGGAAGGGTTAAGAGACCGTTCCAGAAGGTCTTACCAGTCTGTGGTGGCCTGTACTGGTGCCTACCGGCTTCCTGTGGCCCCTACTGGTCCAAACTGGTCTCACTGGTGCCCCCCGCAGGCGATGCCGGACGCCGACCCCCGCCTGGACGCCGGCCGCTGGGCGGCCGCCAGCTTCCGCCCGCGGGGGGCCCCCTCGGCCCCCACCCCCCGCCCCCGACGGGGCTTCTGGCGGCGCCTGGGCGGCTGCTGCAGCTGCTGCGGCTGCTGCCGACGGGGCAACGAGGACTGGGAGCCCCCCCCCGGCGAGGTCCCGGGGCGACGCCCCCCCCAGCCCCTGCGGCCAGGTCAGTGCCAGGGGGGTGGGGGGGGCGAACAGCAGCGGTTTCGGGGCTCCCCGGGGAGGGAAGTGGCGGTTTCGGGGCTCCCCAGGGAGGGAAAGAGCGGTTTCGGGGCTCCCCAGGGAGGGAAGGGGCGGTTTCGGGGCTCCCCAGGGAGGGAAAGAGCGGTTTCGGGGCTCCCCAGGGAGGGAAGGGGCGGTTTTGGGGCTCCCCGGGGAGGGAAAGAGCGGTTTTGGGGCTCCCCGGGGAGGGAAGTGGCAGTTTCGGGGCTCCCCAGGGAGGGAAAGAGCGGTTTCGGGGCTCCCCAGGGAGGGAAGGGGCGGTTTTGGGGCTCCCCAGGGAGGGAAAGGGGTGGTTTCGGGGCTCCCTGGGAAGTGAAAGGGCAGTTTTGGGGCTCCCCAGGGAAGGAAGGGGCGGTTTCAGGGCTCCCCAGGGAGGGAAAGGGCAGTTTCTGAGCTCCCTGGGGAGGAAAAAGGGTGGTTTCGGGGCTCCCCCCAGGTCGATTGAGAGGAAGGGAGTGTCCTCCCCTTTCCCCCTCCCTTCCGTCCCCCCGTCCCCATTTTGGAGCAGAAAGCGCTATTTGGGGGCCATTTTCAGGCTTTCTTGGGTCAGAAAAGGCAGTTTCAAGGCCTCCCTTGAGCTGGCGTTAAGGGTTTCGTGTCCCCCCGAAAGGGAAATTTAGGGGGTTTGGGGTCCCCCCTCCCCGCCATATCCCCCTGTTTCCCTTCCGGCACCAAAAAAGCCCATTTGGGGCCATTTCCAGTCTTACAGGGATAAACGGCGGTTTCCAGGCCCCCCATAACGCGTTTTTGGAGGTTCCGGGGGTGGGATTCGCGCCGGGTTTTCACCGCTTGCCCCTTCTCCCCCCCCCCAGGCCTCTTGGCCCCCCGGGGGCTGGTGGTGGCCTCGTCGGCCGACCGGCTCGCGCACCACACGTCCGAGTTCGCCTGCTCGCGCCCGGTGCTGCGACGGGGGCAGCGCTTCGCCCTGCGCGTGCTCCTGCCCCGCCCCTTCGACCCCGACGGCGACAGCCTCTGCGTGGAGCTCACCCTCGGTGGGTGGGGGGGGGGTGGGGACGGGGCGCGGTGACGTCGTGACCTGGGGGGGGGGGAGGGCAGTGTCACCACCCCCCCGCCGCCCCCCCCGCAGGCCCCAACCCCCAGGTGGCAAAGGGCACCCACGTCCTCATCCCCCTGGGCGAGACCTCGGCCACCGGCTGGACGGCGGAGGAGGAGGAGGAGGAGGAGGAGGGGGCGGAGCATCCCGGAGGCCCCGCCCTCCGCCTCTGCCTGGCGGCCCCGCCCGATGCGCCAATCGGCCGCTACTGCCTCAGCGTCAAGACCCGCACGGGGGCGGGGGAGTACGCGGCCCCCTTCGACGACGCCAACGACTTCTTCCTCCTCTTCAACCCCTGGTGCCCCGGTGAGATTTGGCGGTTTTGGGGCTCCCCGATCGTAATTTGGCAGTTTCAGGGCTCCCCGGGGGGATACTTGGCAGTTTCAGGGCTCCCCAGAGTGAGATTTGGCAGTTTTGGGGCTCCCCAATCACAATTTGGCAGTTTCAGGGCTCCCCGGTGTGAGATTTGGCAGGTTTAGGGCTCGCCAGGGTGAGATTTGGCAGTTTTGGGGCTCCCCAATCGCAATTTGGCAGTTTCAGGGCTGCCCAGGGTGAGATTTGGCAGGTTTAGGGCTCCCCAACCTCCATTTGTCAGTTTTAGGTCTCCCCAGGGTGAAATTTGGCAGTTTCAGGTCTCCCGAACCTCAATTTGTCAGTTTTAGGGCTCCCCAGGGTGAGATTTGGCAGTTTTAGGTCTCCCCAACCTCCATTTGTCAGTTTTAGGGCTCCCCAGGGTGAGATTTGGCAGTTTTGAGGCTCCCCATTCTCAATTTGTCAGTTTCAGGGCTCCCTAATCTCAATTCGGCAGTTTTTGGTCTCCCTGGGGGTGAGATTTGGCAGTTTTGAGGCTCCCCAACCTCAATTTGTCATTTTTAGGGCTCCCCAGGGTGAGATTTGGCAGTTTCAGGGCTCCCCAACCTCCATTCGTCAGTTTTAGGGCTCCCCAGGGTGAGATTTGGCAGTTTTGAGACTCCCCAAACTCAATTTGGCAGTTTCGGGGCTCAAGGAGGGGGCTCGGGGGGATTTGGGGCCCCACCCCTGATTTTGGGGCGCCCCCTCCAACCCCCCCCCTCCCCCGCAGACGACAACGTCTACATGGAGAAAACAAGCGACCTTAACGAGTACGTCCTTAACGAGACGGGGCGCATCTTCTACGGCACCGAGGACCAGATCGCCGAGCGCTCCTGGAACTACGGGCAGGTACCCCAAAAACAGGGACCCCAAAACCGGGAGAATTCCCCTCAAAATGGGGACATCCCCAAAATCTATCAGGGGTCCCTAAAATCCTCATGGGGGGGCCCTCGAAACCGCCAAAGTGGGACTCAAAATCATCGCGGATCGCTGTAGCGCTGCGCGGGGGACCTCGAAACCGCTGTTTGGGCTTGGGAGGGGGTGGGAGGGATTTTTGGGGTGGTTTGGGGGGATTTGGGGACCCCGCCCTGATTTGGGGGGGGGGTTTGTCCCCCAGTTCGACGCGGGGGTGCTCGAGGCGTGTCTCTACATCCTGGACCGCCGGGGGATGCCCCACAGCGCCCGCGGGGACCCCGTCATGGTGTCCCGCGTCGTCTCCGCCATGGTGGGTGCTCGGGGGGGATTTGGGGGGGTTTGGGGCTATTTGGGCATTTTGGGGCGTTCTGAGGAGATTTTGGGGGGTTCCTCAGGGGTTGGGGGGTTCTGTTGCATTTTTATGGCGTTTTAGGGCATTTCCATGGGTTTTGGGGGGTTTGGGGGGGTCTGATGACACTTTGGGGGGTTCTCAAGGGGTGTCAGGTGGGGGGTCCCTTGATTTGGGGGATTTTGGGGTCTTTTGATGACTTTTGGGGGAGGTTTTGGGGGGTTCTGATGATTTTTTGGGCAGTTCCTTGGGCTTTGGGCGGTTCTGTTGAGTTTTGGGTGGGAATAATGGGGTTTTGGGGCATTTCCACATGGTTTGGGGGGGTTCTGATGACACTTTGGGGGGTTCTCAAGGGATCTGGGCTGGGGGGTCCCTTGATTTGGGGGATTTTGGGGTCTTTTGTTGACTTTTGGGGTTTGGGTGGTTCCATTGAGTTTTGGGGGGGAATAATGGGGTTTTGGGGCATTTCCACGGGGTTTGGGGGGTTTTGACGGGTTCTGATGACCCTTTGGGGGGTTCTCACGTGGTATCGGGTGGGGGGTCCCTTGATTTTGGGGGATTTTGGGGCCTTTTGTTGACTTCTGGGGTTTTGGGGCGGTTCTGACGGCCCTCGGGGCGTTCCGACGCCTTTTTGAGGCTTTGGGGGGAATTCCCGGATTCTCCATCTTCCGGCGGGGGTGGGGGTTTGGGGGTGGGGTTTTTGGGGGGGTTTGGGGGGGTTTTGGGGGTCGCCCCGCCCCCCCCCGTGAGGTGTTGGGGTGCCCCAGGTGAACTCGCTGGACGACAACGGGGGTGCTGGTGGGCAACTGGACGGGCGACTACGCGCAGGGCACCAACCCCTCGGCCTGGGCCGGCTCCGTGGACATCCTGCGGGCCTACCACGGCGCCGGCGCGCCCGTGCGCTACGGCCAGTGCTGGGTCTTCGCCGGCGTCATGACCACCGGTGCGGTACTGGTTTATACTGGTCCGGACTGGGGAGGGGCGGCGGGAGGTCTCCTACGGGTTGCTACCGGTCTGGCGCGGGGGAGGCGCTGGGGGGAGCCCCCGGGAGCGGCGCGGAGGCGGGTTGGAGGGTCCGGTGTGGGGGTGAGCGGCGCTTAAGGCGCGTGGTTGATACTGGTTTGTACTGGTTTGTACTGGTGCCCCCAGTGCTGCGGTGCTTGGGCCTCCCCACCCGCACCGTCACCAACTACAACTCGGCCCACGACACCGACGTCTCCCTCACCACCGACATCTACTTCGACGAGAACATGCGGCCCCTGGAGCGCCTCAACACCGACTCCGTTTGGTACTGGTTTATACTGGTTTATACTGGTTTATACCGGTTCATACTGTTTGGGGCGGGAGTCACTAGGAAGGGGGTGCCGGGAGGTGGTTTGGGGCGAGAGCAGCTGATGTGGGGCGCTGGGAGGCTCATCCTCAGCCCTTCGGGCGCATACTGGTTTATACTGGTACGCACTGGTTTATACACCAGTCCCCCACGCTCAGCCCTGGTCCATACTGGTTTATACTGGGCCGCGCAGGAACTTCCACGTGTGGAACGACTGCTGGATGAAGCGCCCCGACCTCCCCAACGGCTACGACGGTGGCAGGTGGTCGACGCCACCCCCCAGGAGACCAGCAGCGGTACTGGTTTATACTGGGAGGCGCTGGGAGGAGGCCTGAGGGACCCCGGGGGCAGGTGGTTTGTGGCCAGTGGGGAGGGAAGAGCCACCACAGGGGGCTCCGCGGCCCCGGGGTCAACGTCTCCCTTGGGTGGGGGCGGGGGCAGGAGGCACAGAAGGGACACGGGGGCCCCTACTGGTCCTTACTGGTTTGTACTGGTGCCCCGCGCCCAGGGCTGTTCTGCTGCGGGCCGTGCTCGGTGACGGCGGTGAAGAACGGCGAGGTCTTCCTCAAGTACGACACGCCCTTCGTCTTCGCCGAGGTAGGGGGCGGGGCTGGGCCGATCCTAATTAACGGGGGGCGTGGTCTATGCTAACGAGGGCGCGGTTTATGCTAATGAGGGGGCGTGTCCCCAGGTGAACAGCGACAAGGTCTACTGGCAGCGGCAGCCAGCGGCGCCTTCGCCGTGGTGCACGTGGAGGAAGGCGCCATCGGCCGCCGCATCAGCACCCTGGGGGCGGGGTCCGGCGCCCGCCTGGACGTCACCCACCAGTACAAGCACCCCGAGGGTGGGGACCCGCCCCCGAACCCCCCCCGACCCCCCTGCCCCGCCTCCCCTTGACCCCGTCGCTCCTCAGCCAAGTCTCGATCCTGTTGACCCCAAGTCGTGGGTCTGTTGACCCAAGACCCCCCCGACCCATTGACCTTTGACCCCACGCGCCCTTCGACCCCCCCAACCTCCGACCCATCCGCCTGTGACCTCCAGACCCCGTGACCTTTGACCTATTGCCCCGAGACCCGCCACGCCCTGACTGAACCACCCTTGGCCGTCTCCTTCTCAGCCCCCAGTATTGACCCCTTGACCCTCTGACCCCACCACCCTTGACCTGTTGACCCGAGAGCGCTGACCTTTGCCCCCTGACCCACGACCCCTCCCCTTCGCCCCCCAAACCCAACACCCCTCAACCTCAAGGCCCCACAACCCTTGGCCGTTGACCAAGACCCAACACAACCCAACAACCCAACAATGACCCAACACGACCCAACAACCCAACGTGACCCAATGACCCAACCCATGACCGTTGACCCCTCATCCCCCCACCTTGACCCCCATGACCCAACGACCCCATGGCGACACCCCTTGACCCCCCAGCGCCCCCTGACCCTTGACCCCCGCCCCCCGCAGGCTCGGAGGAGGAGCGCCGCGCCGTCTCCACCGCCACCTCCCACGGCTCCCGGCCCCGCACCGGGGGACCCCCTCGTCCGGGGAGGTGACGGTGACGGTGGGGGCGGGGCCGGCGGTGGCGGGGGCCGAGCTGGAGCTGCGGGCGGTGGCCCGGAACGAGGGGCTGGAGCCCCGGACGCTGCGGCTCCGCCTGGCCCTGGCCGCCGTCCGATACACCGGGGTCTCCGGAGCCCCCTTCCGCCAGGAGCAGCACCGGCGCGCCGTGCCGCCGGGACAGGGTGGGTCCCGGGGTCCCCCCCGTGACACCCCCGGGCCCCTGGGACCCCTCAGTGACACCCCTGGATGTCCGGGACCCCTCTGGGTCCCCTCGGTGACACTCCCAGACCCCTGGGACCCCCCTGGACCCCTGGGACCCCCCAGTGACACCCCTGGATGTCTGGGACCCCTCTTGGTGACACCCCCAGACCTGTGGGTCCCCCCCAGCCCCCTGGGACCCCTCAGTGACACCCCCAGACCCCTGGGACCCCCCTGGATCCCTTTAGTGACACCCCAGATGTCTGGGACCACCCTGGACCCCCTCAGTGACACCCCCAGATCCCTGGTTGCCCCCCTGGATCCCTGGGACCCCCCAGTGACACCCCAGGATGTTTGGGACCCCCTTGGGCCCCTTGGTGACACCCCCCAGACCTGTGGGTCCCCCCCTGGACCTCTGGGACCCCCCTAGTGACACCCTCAGACCCCTGGGTCCCCCCTGGACCCCTGGGACCCCCCCAGTGACACCCCCAGACCCCTGGGTCCCCCCAGTGACCCCCCCAGTGACACCCCCAGACCCCTGGGTCCCTCCTGTCCCTCCTGCCCCCAAGGGAGACGTTGGTCCCGGGGCCACTCCAGACCTCAGAGGAGGGGGGGGGGTGGGTGTCCCCAACGCCGGGTCCGTGACGTCCCCCGTGTCCGTCCCCCCCCCCCAGAGGAGACGGTGACGATGACGGTGGCCTACGCCGAGTACGGGCCCCACGTGGGCGACCAGGACGCGCTGAGGCTGACGGTGGCCGGCGCGGTGGAGGAGACGGGGCAAGTGGTGGCCAAGGAGCTGCGGGTCCGGCTGCACACGCCCGAGCTCACCCTGACGGTACGGCCGCGTGTGGGGGGGGCCCCCCCCGAACCCCCCCCGGGCCCCCCCCGACCCCCGTGTCCCCTCTGGCGCAGCTGCTGGCCCCGGCCGTGGTGGGGCAGGAGACGCCGGTGCAGGTCGTGTTCCAGAACCCGCTGCCGGAGCCGCTGAGCGGAGCCACCCTGCGCATGGAGGGCGCCGGCATCTCCTGCCCCAAACCCCTCCCCATGGGGTGAGACCCCCCGCGGGGACGGGGGGACACGGGGGGGTGGGGGGGGACCCCCGGGAATCCGGGGCGGGGGGGGTGTCTAGGGGTTTGGGGGGACCCAAGGACTCGGGAGATGGACCCGGGTGTCCTGGTGGGACCCAGAGTCCTGGGGCGGGGGGAGGGACTCGGGTGCTTTGGGGGACCCCGGGGGTTTGGGGGGGACCCCGGGGGTTTGGGGGGACCCTCAGGTGTCTGGTGGGGGGGGTCCAGGGGTTTGGGGGGACCCAAGAACTTGGGAAATGGACCCGGGTGTCCTGGTGGGACCCAGAGTCCCGGGGTGGGGGGACCTCAGCGGTCAGGAGGGGACCTGGGTGTTTTGGGGGACCCCCAGGGGTTTGGGGGGGACCCAGATGTCCAGGGGGGACCCCGGTGGTTTGGGGGGGACCCCCAGGAACCCGGGGGGGGGTGAATCCAGGGGTTTGGGGGGACCCAAGAACCCGGGAGAGGACCCGGGTGTCCTGGTGGGACCCAGAGTCCCGGGGTGGGGGACTCCGGTGTCTGGGAGGGGCCCCGGGGGTTTTGGGGGGCCCCTGTCGATGGGGGAGGGGGTCTGGGGGCGGTGTGACCCCCGTGTGACCCTGCATGACCCCGGTGTGACCCTGTGAGACCCTGTGAGGCCCCAGTGTGACCCCATGTGACCCCGTGTGACCCTGGTGTGACCCCGTGTGACCCCCATGTGACCCTGTGTGACCCCACGTGACCGCGGTGTGACCCATGTGACCCTGCATGACCCTGGTGTGACCCCGGCATGACCCCCGTGTGACCCCTGTGTGATCCTGGTGTGACCCCATGTGACCCTGTGTGACCCCTGTGTGACCCATGTGACCCCGGTGTGACCTGTGTGACCCTGTATGACCCTGGTGTGACCCCGCGTGACCCCCGTGTGACCCCGCTGTGACCCCACGTGACCCCACGTGCCCCCGCGTGCCCCGCAGGTCGGTGGGGGCGGGGCAGACGGTGCGGCTGCGCCAGGCCGTGGTCCCGCTGCGCCCGGGGCGGCGGCGCCTGGTGGCGGCGCTGGAGAGTCCCCGGCTCGGGCCCCTCCACGGCGTCCTCCAGCTCGACGTGGCCCCCGCCCCCCGCCGGGAGCACTGGGAGCACTGGGAACACCGGGAGCCCCCCGCGACGGCCGCGACGCGCCCGGCGCCGCACGCCCCCCCCCACCGGGAGCACCGGGGGGTGACGGGGGGTGAGGGGAGGGGGACTGGGGGCACTGGGAGAGCGTGGAGGGGGGACTGGGGCACTGGGAGGAGCACTGGGAGAGCATGGAGGGGGTACTGGGGGCACTGGGAGGGTGACTGGGAGCACTGGGAGGTGTGGAGGAGGTACTGGGGGTGCTGGGAGGCTGACTGGGGGCACTGGGAGGGCGTGGAGGAGGTACTGGAGCACTGGGAAGGCATGGAGGAGGTACTGGGGCACTGGGAGGGCGTAGAGGAGATACTGGGAGCACTGGGAGGGGGTGGGGGGGTACTGGGGGCCCTGGGAGCACTGGAACAAGTGTTGGTGTCTATGGGGAGGACGGGGCGGGGTCACTGGGAGCACTGGGAGGGGTCTGGGGACACTGGGAGCACTGGGAGAGCCCCGCCCCCACCAGCGGCCCCACCCACTCCCAGTTTCCGCCCTTTTACCCCAAAACCTCCCCAATGACGTCACCGCCCCCCCCCCCCCCCGCCACGTCACCAGTAAAACGCTGCGATGGACCAACGGCTCCGTGATGTCACTGAGGGGGCGGGGCCGCGCGCGCGGGGGGAAGTGACGTCACACGGGGCGGGGAGAGCGCGCGGCGATTGGCGGCGGCGGCGGCCAATGGGGAGGGGTGGGGGGGGGGGGGGAACGGCGGGTTCCCCGCGCGGCGCGGCAGACGCGCTGACGTCACTTCCGGCGCGGCGGCGGACGCGCTGACGTCACTTCCGGGCGCGGCGGCGGGCACGAGGAGCTGCCGCCGGTATCCCGGAGCCGCCGCCGCCGCCCCTCCCCCCCCCGTGACGCCACCGCCGCACGACATGGGCGGAAGTGACGTCAGGTGAGCGGCGGGGGGGGCGGGGACACACACGGGGAGGGGGGAGAGCGGCGGGGGCGGGGCGGGGTCCGGGGGGGGTTGGGGGCGGGCGGGGCTACGGGGAGGGGGCAGGGCTACATAGCGGTGGGCGGGGCTACGGGAGTGGGGGTGGGGTGGGGGCGGGGCTACATAACAGTGGGCGGGGCTACGGGGTGGAGTGGGGCTGGGGGCGGGCTACGTGGCTGTAACCGTGGCCACGGGTTGGGGCGGGGCTGTGGAGCGGTGGATGTGGCTGTGGGCGGGGCTACGTTCCTGGGGCGGGGCTACAGAGCGATGGGCGGGGTTCTAGAGGTGTAACCATGGCTACGGGCCTGGGGGCGGGGCTATGGAGCAGTGGCTTGGGCTACATGTCTGGGGGCGGGGCCACGGGCCTGGGGGCGGGGCTATGGGGTGGTGGGTGGGGCTACATGCATGGGGGCGAGGCTACGGGCCAGGGGCGGGGCCATGGTGCAGTGGGTGGGGCTACGGGCCAGGGGCGGGGCTATAGAGCTGTAACCATGGCTACAGGCCTGGGGGCGGGGCCAGGAGCAGGGGGTGTGGCCACAGGCCCCGCCCATGACCCCGCCCCCCAGCCTGTCCTGCGCCTGGTGCTGGCCGGGGCCTGGGCCGCCGTGCGGAGCCGCAGCCGGGGGCAGTTCCCGCGGGTGCTGGGCTGCTGGAGGCCGTGGGCCGGGCGGCCCCCGGGGCCGTGCGCTTCCGCCATGGCGCCCGCCTGCGCCTGGGCCTGCAGGCTGCCGTGAGTACCCTGCCCCCCCTTCCAGCGTGCACCAGGGCACCGCGGCCTCGCCACGGCCTCACGAGATGGCCGACGGCCCGCCAAGGTGGCCAATGGCCCGCCAAGATGGCCGACAGCATGGCAAGATGGCTGATGGTCTGTCAAGATGGCCGACAGCCCGCCAAGATGGCCGCTGCCCTCCTCCCACCACCCTTCCAGCATGCCACAGGGCTGCCATCTTCCTATGATGCCCTGGGCTGGCGGCCATCTTGGCTGAGCTGGCGGCCATCTTCCCATGATGCCCTGGGGCCGGCAGCCATCTTGCCAAGGCCGGCAGCCATCTTCCCGCGCTCCCCGTCCCGGTGGCCATGTTTGTTCCCCTCCTGCAGGTGGTGGTGCAGATGCTGCAGGAGGCACAGCCCGACGGGAAGATCTTCGATGCCGTCGACTCCTTCTTCCCCGAGGGGGAGGTGCTGGCCGAGGGCCACGGCCTGGCCGTGAGTGACGGGGGGTGGGGAGGGGGGTGGGGAGGGGGGTGGGGGGAACCCGGCTGTGCCCTCACCCCCCCCGCGTCCCCCCAGACCCCCCAGGAGCTGGCGATGGTGGGGGAGGCCCAGGAGAGCTTCCGCGAGCTGGTGCTGTCGCTGCTGGCGGACCGCGGGCGGCGGGTGGCCTACCTGCAGGTATAGACCAGTACAGACCAGTGCCTTCCCAGTAGCCCCCCGATACTCTCACAATTCTTCCTAGCACCCTCCCAGTTCCTCCCAGTGCCCTCCCAGTTCATCCAATTGCCCTTCCAGTTCCTCCCCGTCTCTCCCAGTGGCCTCCCAGTCCCTCCCAGTGCTTTCCCAGTTCCTTCTGGTGCCCTCCAGTCCCTCCCAGTGCCCTCCCAGTACCTCCAGCTGCCACACAGTTCCCCTCAGTGCCTTCCTACTGCCTCCCAGTGCTCCCCAGCCCCTCCCAGTTCCCCACAGCACCCCCTAGTCCACTCAAAGTGCCCTCCCATTGCTTCCCAGTGCCTCCCAGTCCCTCCCAAAGGGTTCTGGGTGCTGGGGGATCTGCCACAGTGTCTCCCAGTTTATCCCAGTCGCCCCAAACACCGCCCGTGCCCTCCCAGTTTGTCCCATCCTCCCCCAAACACCCTCCCAGTGCCTCCCGGAGACGCGCTTGCCCCACCCCAGCCCCTCCCGATGGGTCCTGGGTTCCCAGGAGGGGGCTCCCAGTGCCCCCCAGTCCCTCCCAGTGCCCTCCAGTCCCTCCCAGTGCCCCCCCCAGTGCCTCCCAGTCCCCCAGGGCCCGGCGGGGGAGGAGTACGGGGAGCGGTTCCTGCGGGCACTGGAGCGTCTCTTCTACGAGTACCTGCAGCGGCTGGAGAGCGCCCTGCCCCCCCCCGACCTGCGCCAGGTGGGCGGGGCCTCAGCGGGAGGGGCGGGGCTTGGGGAGGGGCGTGGTCTGGTGTTGGCCCCGCCCCTGACCCCGCACCTCACAGCTCCAGGCCGTGGTATGGAGCCACGCCCCCCCTCGGCCCCGCCCCTGCGAGCTGCCAATCCTGAGCCAGTACCTGATGGACATGGGCCACGCCCGCTGCGGTAGGCGGGGCCTGGTGGGAGGGGCGGGGCTAAGGGGAAGGGGCGGGGTTTTTGTGTGATGGGCGTGGCTCCCGTCTGACCCAAAGCCCCGCCCCCAGGCCATGTGCCCCGCCCCCTGACAGACACCGCCCACCCCCCAGAGCCGCCCAACCGGTGAGTGGCCCCGCCCCTTTCCCCACTAAACACGCCCCCTTCGCCACTAAGCCCTGCCCCGCTCCTGCCAATCAACACCTTGCCCTTTCTAGCTCCACCCCTCCCGGCTGAGGCCCCGCCCACACCTCTGCAAACTCCACCCCCTCCAGTTCCCGCCCCTGGGTGAGTGTGGACAGGAGGGGCCTCGGGGGGGGGTTTAATTAATTATCCCTAATTACCCCCCGGGCCCCGCCCTGACCCTGCTCCTCCCCCCAGATTGGGTCGGTGACGTCATCGGTGACATCAAGGATGAGACGAACCCGCGCAGGAAGGTCGGGGGGGCAGTTGGGGGTGGGGGGTAATTAGGGGTTAGGGGGGTTAATTAGTGACCAAGAACGGGGCAATTAGGGGGCTGGGGGGGCAATAGGGGGCTGGGGGGGGGGTAATTAGGGGTTGGGAGGTTAATTAGGCGTTGGGGGTGTAATTAATGGCCAAGAACGGGGTAATTAGGGGCGGGGGGTCAATTAACCCCTTTTTCTGCTCCAGGCCCGACCCCTCCCCTTCC
>JASWHU010000416.1:0-77655 GCA_030819815.1 Strix occidentalis
AACGCGATTCTGCGAAGCAATGTGAACACTTCTCCTTCCCAGGCACAGAGAAGGTGCTAGCAGGGAATTCTCTGCCTGCCTTTCCCCAGTGCTCTGCAAGCTCTCCAGGGCAACATAAAAATCTGCGGCTCTGTGCTTTCTTTCCTTCTGAACAAGTGTTAGTGTTTTCTGCACAAACGCGATTCTGAGAAGAGCAATGTGAACACTTTCTGCTTCCCAGGCACAGAGAAGGTGCTAGCAGGGAATTCTCTGCCTGCCTTTCCCCAGTGCCTCTGCAAGCTCTCCAGGGCAACATAAAATGTGGGGCTCTGTGCTTTCTTTCCTTCTGAACAAGTGTTAGTGTTTTCTGCACAAACGCGATTCTGAGAAGCAATGTGAACACTTCTCCTTCCCAGGCACAGAGAAGGTGCTAGCAGGGAATTCTCTGCCTGCCTTTCCCCAGTGCTCTGCATGCTCTCCAGGGCAACATAAAATGTGGGGCTCTGTGCTTTCTTTCCTTCTGAACAAGTGTTAGTGTTTTCTGCACAAACGCGATTCTGCGAAGCAATGTGAACACTTCTCCTTCCAGGCACAGAGAAGGTGCTAGCAGGGAATTCGCTGCCTGCCTTTCCCCAGTGCTCTGCAAGCTCTCCAGGGCAACATAAAATGTGGGGCTCTGTGCTTTCTTTCCTTCTGAACAAGTGTTAGTGTTTTCTGCACAAACGCGATTCTGAGAAGCAATGTGAACACTTCTCCTTCCCAGGCACAGAGAAGGTGCTAGCAGGGAATTCTCGGCCTGCCTTTCCCCAGTGCTCTGCAAGCTCTCCAGGGCAACATAAAATGTGGGGCTCTGTGCTTTCTTTCCTTCTGAACAAGTGTTAGTGTTTTCTGCACAAACGCGATTCTGCGAAGCAATGTGAACACTTCTCCTTCCCAGGCACAGAGAAGGTGCTAGCAGGGAATTCTCTGCCTGCCTTTCCCCAGTGCTCTGCAAGCTCTCCAGGGCAACATAAAATCTGGGGCTCTCTGCTTTCTTTCCTTCTGAACAAGTGTTAGTGTTTTCTGCACAAACGCGATTCTGAGAAGCAATGTGAACACTTCTCCTTCCCAGGCACAGAGAAGGTGCTAGCAGGGAATTCTCTGCCTGCCTTTCCCAGTGCTCTGCAAGCTCTCCAGGGCAACATAAAATCTGCGGCTCTGTGCTTTCTTTCCTTCTGAACAAGTGTTAGTGTTTTCTGCACAAACGCGATTCTGAGAAGCAATGTGAACACTTTTGCTTCCCAGGCACAGAGAAGGTGCTAGCAGGGAATTCTCTGCCTGCCTTTCCCCAGTGCTCTGCAAGCTCTCCAGGGCAACATAAAATGTGGGGCTCTGTGCTTTCTTTCCTTCTGACAAGTGTTAGTGTTTTCTGCACAAACGCGATTCTGAGAAGCAATGTGAACACTTCTCCTTCCCAGGCACAGAGAAGGTGCTAGCAGGGAATTCTCTGCCTGCCTTTCCCAGTGCTCTGCAAGCTCTCCAGGGCAACATAAAATGTGGGGCTCTGTGCTTTCTTTCCTTCTGAACAAGTGTTAGTGTTTTCTGCACAAACGCGATTCTGCGAAGCAATGTGAACACTTCTCCTTCCCAGGCACAGAGAGGTGCTAGCAGGGAATTCGCTGCCTGCCTTTCCCCAGTGCTCTGCAAGCTCTCCAGGGCAACATAAAATGTGGGGCTCTGTGCTTTCTTTCCTTCTGAACAAGTGTTAGTGTTTTCTGCACAAACGCGATTCTGAGAAGCAATGTGAACACTTCTCCTTCCCAGGCACAGAGAAGGTGCTAGCAGGGAATTCTCTGCCTGCCTTTCCCCAGTGCTCTGCAAGCTCTCCAGGGCAACATAAAATGTGGGGCTCTGTGCTTTCTTTCCTTCTGAACAAGTGTTAGTGTTTTCTGCACAAACGCAATTCTGAGAAGCAATGTGAACACTTCTCCTTCCAGGCACAGAGAAGGTGCTAGCAGGGAATTCTCTGCCTGCCTTTCCCCAGTGCTCTGCAAGCTCTCCAGGGCAACATAAAATGTGGGGCTCTGTGCTTTCTTTCCTTCTGAACAAGTGTTAGTGTTTGCTGCACAAACGCGATTCTGCGAAGCAATGTGAACACTTTTGCTTCCCAGGCACAGAGAAGGTGCTAGCAGGGAATTCTCTGCCTGCCTTTCCCCAGTGCTCTGCAAGCTCTCCAGGGCAACATAAAATGTGGGGCTCTGTGCTTTCTTTCCTTCTGAACAAGTGTTAGTGTTTTCTGCACAAACGCGATTCTGAGAAGCAATGTGAACACTTCTCCTTCCCAGGCACAGAGAAGGTGCTAGCAGGGAATTCTCTGCCTGCCTTTCCCCAGTGCTCTGCAAGCTCTCCAGGGCAACATAAAATGTGGGGCTCTGTGCTTTCTTTCCTTCTGAACAAGTGTTAGTGTTTTCTGCACAAACGCGATTCTGAGAAGCAATGTGAACACTTCTCCTTCCCAGGCACAGAGAAGGTGCTAGCAGGGAATTCTCTGCCTGCCTTTCCCCAGTGCTCTGCAAGCTCTCTCCAGGGGCAACATAAAATGTGGGGCTCTGTGCTTTCTTTCCTTCTGAACAAGTGTTAGTGTTTTCTGCACAAACGCGATTCTGCGAAGCAATGTGAACACTTCTCCTTCCCAGGCACAGAGAAGGTGCTAGCAGGGAATTCTCTGCCTGCCTTTCCCCAGTGCTCTGCAAGCTCTCCAGGGCAACAGAAAATGTGGGGCTCTGTGCTTTCTTTCCTTCTGAACAAGTCTTAGTGTTTTCTGCACAAACGCGATTCTGCGAAGCAATGTGAACACTTCTCCTTCCCAGGCACAGAGAAGGTGCTAGCAGGGAATTCTCTGCCTGCCTTTCCCCAGTGCTCTGCAAGCTCTCCAGGGCAACATAAAATCTGGGGCTCTGTGCTTTCTTTCGTTCTGGACAAGTGTTAGTGTTTTCTGCACAAACGCGATTCTGAGAAGCAATGTGAACACTTCTCCTTCCCAGGCACAGAGAAGGTGCTAGCAGGGAATTCTCTGCCTGCCTTTCCCCAGTGCTCTGCAAGCTCTCCAGGGGCAACATAAAATGTGGGGCTCTGTGCTTTCTTTCCTTCTGAACAAGTGTTAGTGTTTTCTGCACAAACGCGATTCTGCTAAGCAATGTGAACACTTCTCCTTCCCAGGCACAGAGAAGGTGTTAGCAGGGAATTCTCTGCCTGCCTTTCCCCAGTGCTCTGCAAGCTCTCCAGGGCAACATAAAATGTGGGGCTCTGTGCTTTCTTTCCTTCTGAACAAGTGTTAGTGTTTTCTGCACAAACGCGATTCTGCGAAGCAATGTGAACACTTCTCCTTCCCAGGCACAGAGAAGGTGCTAGCAGGGAATTCTCTGCCTGCCTTTCCCCAGTGCTCTGCAAGCTCTCCAGGGCAACATAAAATCTGGGGCTCTCTGCTTTCTTTCCTTCTGAACAAGTGTTAGTGTTTTCTGCACAAACGCAATTCTGAGAAGCAATGTGAACACTTCTCCTTCCCAGGCACAGAGAAGGTGCTAGCAGGGAATTCTCTGCCTGCCTTTCCCCAGTGCTCTGCAAGCTCTCCAGGGCAACATAAAATGTGGGGCTCTGTGCTTTCTTTCCTTCTGAACAAGTGTTAGTGTTTTCTGCACAAACGCGATTCTGAGAAGCAATGTGAACACTTCTCCTTCCCAGGCACAGAGAAGGTGCTAGCAGGGAATTCTCTGCCTGCCTTTCCCCAGTGCTCTGCAAGCTCTCCAGGGCAACATAAAATGTGGGGCTCTGTGCTTTCTTTCCTTCTGAACAAGTGTTAGTGTTTTCTGCACAAACGCGATTCTGAGAAGCAATGTGAACACTTCTCCTTCCCAGGCACAGAGAAGGTGCTAGCAGGGAATTCTCTGCCTGCCTTTCCCCAGTGCTCTGCAAGCTCTCCAGGGCAACAGAAAATCTGGGGCTCTGTGCTTTCTTTCCTTCTGAACAAGTGTTAGTGTTTTCTGCACAAACGCGATTCTGCGAAGCAATGTGAACACTTGTGCTTCCCAGGCACAGAGAAGGTGCTAGCAGGGAATTCTCTGCCTGCCTTTCCCCAGTGCTCTGCAAGCTCTCCAGGGCAACATAAAATGTGGGGCTCTGTGCTTTCTTTCCTTCTGAACAAGTGTTAGTGTTTGCTGCACAAACGCGATTCTGCGAAGCAATGTGAACACTTTTGCTTCCCAGGCACAGAGAAGGTGCTAGCAGGGAATTCTCTGCCTGCCTTTCCCCAGTGCTCTGCAAGCTCTCCAGGGCAACATAAAATGTGGGGCTCTGTGCTTTCTTTCCTTCTGAACAAGTGTTAGTGTTTTCTGCACAAACGCGATTCTGAGAAGCAATGTGAACACTTCTCCTTCCCAGGCACAGAGAAGGTGCTAGCAGGGAATTCTCTGCCTGCCTTTCCCCAGTGCTCTGCAAGCTCTCCAGGGCAACATAAAATGTGGGGCTCTGTGCTTTCTTTCCTTCTGAACAAGTGTTAGTGTTTTCTGCACAAACGCGATTCTGAGAAGCAATGTGAACACTTCTCCTTCCCAGGCACAGAGAAGGTGCTAGCAGGGAATTCTCTGCCTGCCTTTCCCCAGTGCTCTGCAAGCTCTCCAGGGCAACATAAAATGTGGGGCTCTGTGCTTTCTTTCCTTCTGAACAAGTGTTAGTGTTTTCTGCACAAACGCGATTCTGCGAAGCAATGTGAACACTTCTCCTTCCCAGGCACAGAGAAGGTGCTAGCAGGGAATTCTCTGCCTGCCTTTCCCCAGTGCTCTGCAAGCTCTCCAGGGCAACAGAAAATGTGGGGCTCTGTGCTTTCTTTCCTTCTGAACAAGTGTTAGTGTTTTCTGCACAAACGCGATTCTGCGAAGCAATGTGAACACTTCTCCTTCCCAGGCACAGAGAAGGTGCTAGCAGGGAATTCTCTGCCTGCTTTTCCCCAGTGCTCTGCAAGCTCTCCAGGGCAACATAAGATGTGGGGCTCTGTGCTTTCTTTCCTTCTGAACAAGTGTTAGTGTTTTCTGCACAAACGCGATTCTGAGAAGCAATGTGAACACATTTGCTTCCCAAGCACAGAGAAGGTGCTAGCAGGGAATTCTCTGCCTGCCTTTCCCCAGTGCTCTGCAAGCTCTCCAGGGCAACATAAAATGTGGGGCTCTGTGCTTTCTTTCCTTCTGAACAAGTGTTAGTGTTTTCTGCACAAACGCGATTCTGCGAAGCAATGTGAACACTTCTCCTTCCCAGGCACAGAGAAGGTGCTAGCAGGGAATTCTCTGCCTGCCTTTCCCCAGTGCTCTGCAAGCTCTCCAGGGCAACATAAGATGTGGGGCTCTCTGCTTTCTTTCCTTCTGAACAAGTGTTAGTGTTTTCTGCACAAACGCGATTCTGCGAAGCAATGTGAACACTTCTGCTTCCCAGGCACAGAGAAGGTGCTAGCAGGGAATTCTCTGCCTGCCTTTCCCCAGTGCTCTGCAAGCTCTCCAGGGCAACATAAAATGTGGGGCTCTGTGCTTTCTTTCCTTCTGAACAAGTGTTAGTGTTTTCTGCACAAACGCGATTCTGAGAAGCAATGTGAACACTTTTGCTTCCCAGGCACAGAGAAGGTGCTAGCAGGGAATTCTCTGCCTGCCTTTCCCCAGTGCTCTGCAAGCTCTCCAGGGCAACATAAAATGTGGGGCTCTGTGCTTTCTTTCCTTCTGAACAAGTGTTAGTGTTTGCTGCACAAACGCGATTCTGCGAAGCAATGTGAACACTTCTCCTTCCCAGGCACAGAGAAGGTGCTAGCAGGGAATTCTCTGCCTGCCTTTCCCCAGTGCTCTGCAAGCTCTCCAGGGCAACATAAAATGTGGGGCTCTGTGCTTTCTTTCCTTCTGAACAAGTGTTAGTGTTTTCTGCACAAACGCGATTCTGCGAAGCAATGTGAACACTTCTCCTTCCCAGGCACAGAGAAGGTGCTAGCAGGGAATTCTCTGCCTGCCTTTCCCCAGTGCTCTGCAAGCTCTCCAGGGCAACATAAAATGTGGGGCTCTGTGCTTTCTTTCCTTCTGAACAAGTGTTAGTGTTTTCTGCACAAACGCGATTCTGCGAAGCAATGTGAACACTTCTCCTTCCCAGGCACAGAGAAGGTGCTAGCAGGGAATTCTCTGCCTGCCTTTCCCCAGTGCTCTGCAAGCTCTCCAGGGCAACATAAAATGTGGGGCTCTGTGCTTTCTTTCCTTCTGAACAAGTGTTAGTGTTTGCTGCACAAACGCGATTCTGCGAAGCAATGTGAACACTTTTGCTTCCCAGGCACAGAGAAGGTGCTAGCAGGGAATTCTCTGCCTGCCTTTCCCCAGTGCTCTGCAAGCTCTCCAGGGCAACATAAAATGTGGGGCTCTGTGCTTTCTTTCCTTCTGAACAAGTGTTAGTGTTTTCTGCACAAACGCGATTCTGAGAAGCAATGTGAACACTTCTCCTTCCCAGGCACAGAGAAGGTGCTAGCAGGGAATTCGCTGCCTGCCTTTCCCCAGTGCTCTGCAAGCTCTCCAGGGCAACATAAAATGTGGGGCTCTGTGCTTTCTTTCCTTCTGAACAAGTGTTAGTGTTTTCTGCACAAACGCGATTCTGAGAAGCAATGTGAACACTTCTCCTTCCCAGGCACAGAGAAGGTGCTAGCAGGGAATTCTCTGCCTGCCTTTCCCCAGTGCTCTGCAAGCTCTCCAGGGCAACATAAAATGTGGGGCTCTGTGCTTTCTTTCCTTCTGAACAAGTGTTAGTGTTTTCTGCACAAACGCGATTCTGCGAAGCAATGTGAACACTTCTCCTTCCCAGGCACAGAGAAGGTGCTAGCAGGGAATTCTCTGCCTGCCTTTCCCCAGTGCTCTGCAAGCTCTCCAGGGCAACAGAAAATGTGGGGCTCTGTGCTTTCTTTCCTTCTGAACAAGTCTTAGTGTTTTCTGCACAAACGCGATTCTGAGAAGCAATGTGAACACTTCTCCTTCCCAGGCACAGAGAAGGTGCTAGCAGGGAATTCTCTGCCTGCCTTTCCCCAGTGCTCTGCAAGCTCTCCAGGGCAACATAAAATGTGGGGCTCTGTGCTTTCTTTCCTTCTGAACAAGTGTTAGTGTTTTCTGCACAAACGCGATTCTGCGAAGCAATGTGAACACTTCTCCTTCCCAGGCACAGAGAAGGTGTTAGCAGGGAATTCTCTGCCTGCCTTTCCCCAGTGCTCTGCAAGCTCTCCAGGGCAACAGAAAATCTGGGGCTCTGTGCTTTCTTTCCTTCTGGACAAGTGTTAGTGTTTTCTGCACAAACGCGATTCTGCGAAGCAATGTGAACACTTCTCCTTCCCAGGCACAGAGAAGGTGCTAGCAGGGAATTCTCTGCCTGCCTTTCCCCAGTGCTCTGCAAGCTCTCCAGGGCAACATAAAATCTGGGGCTCTGTGCTTTCTTTCCTTCTGAACAAGTGTTAGTGTTTTCTGCACAAACGCGATTCTGCGAAGCAATGTGAACACTTCTCCTTCCCAGGCACAGAGAAGGTGCTAGCAGGGAATTCTCTGCCTGCCTTTCCCCAGTGCTCTGCAAGCTCTCCAGGGCAACATAAAATCTGGGGCTCTCTGCTTTCTTTCCTTCTGAACAAGTGTTAGTGTTTTCTGCACAAACGCAATTCTGAGAAGCAATGTGAACACTTCTCCTTCCCAGGCACAGAGAAGGTGCTAGCAGGGAATTCTCTGCCTGCCTTTCCCCAGTGCTCTGCAAGCTCTCCAGGGCAACATAAAATGTGGGGCTCTGTGCTTTCTTTCCTTCTGAACAAGTGTTAGTGTTTTCTGCACAAACGCGATTCTGAGAAGCAATGTGAACACTTCTCCTTCCCAGGCACAGAGAAGGTGCTAGCAGGGAATTCTCTGCCTGCCTTTCCCCAGTGCTCTGCAAGCTCTCCAGGGCAACATAAAATGTGGGGCTCTGTGCTTTCTTTCCTTCTGAACAAGTGTTAGTGTTTTCTGCACAAACGCAATTCTGCGAAGCAATGTGAACACTTCTCCTTCCCAGGCACAGAGAAGGTGCTAGCAGGGAATTCTCTGCCTGCCTTTCCCCAGTGCTCTGCAAGCTCTCCAGGGCAACATAAAATGTGGGGCTCTGTGCTTTCTTTCCTTCTGGACAAGTGTTAGTGTTTTCTGCACAAACGCGATTCTGCGAAGCAATGTGAACACTTCTCCTTCCCAGGCACAGAGAAGGTGCTAGCAGGGAATTCTCTGCCTGCCTTTCCCCAGTGCTCTGCAAGCTCTCCAGGGCAACATAAAATGTGGGGCTCTGTGCTTTCTTTCCTTCTGAACAAGTGTTAGTGTTTTCTGCACAAACGCAATTCTGCGAAGCAATGTGAACACTTCTCCTTCCCAGGCACAGAGAAGGTGCTAGCAGGGAATTCTCTGCCTGCCTTTCCCCAGTGCTCTGCAAGCTCTCCAGGGCAACATAAAATGTGGGGCTCTGTGCTTTCTTTCCTTCTGAACAAGTGTTAGTGTTTTCTGCACAAACGCGATTCTGCGAAGCAATGTGAACACTTCTCCTTCCCAGGCACAGAGAAGGTGCTAGCAGGGAATTCTCTGCCTGCCTTTCCCCAGTGCTCTGCAAGCTCTCCAGGGCAACATAAAATGTGGGGCTCTGTGCTTTCTTTCCTTCTGAACAAGTGTTAGTGTTTTCTGCACAAACGCGATTCTGAGAAGCAATGTGAACACTTCTCCTTCCCAGGCACAGAGAAGGTGCTAGCAGGGAATTCTCTGCCTGCCTTTCCCCAGTGCTCTGCAAGCTCTCCAGGGCAACATAAGATGTGGGGCTCTCTGCTTTCTTTCCTTCTGAACAAGTGTTAGTGTTTTCTGCACAAACGCGATTCTGCGAAGCAATGTGAACACTTCTCCTTCCCAGGCACAGAGAAGGTGCTAGCAGGGAATTCTCTGCCTGCCTTTCCCCAGTGCTCTGCAAGCTCTCCAGGGCAACATAAAATCTGCGGCTCTGTGCTTTCTTTCCTTCTGAACAAGTGTTAGTGTTTTCTGCACAAACGCGATTCTGAGAAGCAATGTGAACACTTTTGCTTCCCAGGCACAGAGAAGGTGCTAGCAGGGAATTCTCTGCCTGCCTTTCCCCAGTGCTCTGCAAGCTCTCCAGGGCAACATAAAATGTGGGGCTCTGTGCTTTCTTTCCTTCTGAACAAGTGTTAGTGTTTTCTGCACAAACGCGATTCTGAGAAGCAATGTGAACACTTCTCCTTCCCAGGCACAGAGAAGGTGCTAGCAGGGAATTCTCTGCCTGCCTTTCCCCAGTGCTCTGCAAGCTCTCCAGGGCAACATAAAATGTGGGGCTCTGTGCTTTCTTTCCTTCTGAACAAGTGTTAGTGTTTTCTGCACAAACGCGATTCTGCGAAGCAATGTGAACACTTCTCCTTCCCAGGCACAGAGAAGGTGCTAGCAGGGAATTCGCTGCCTGCCTTTCCCCAGTGCTCTGCAAGCTCTCCAGGGCAACATAAAATGTGGGGCTCTGTGCTTTCTTTCCTTCTGAACAAGTGTTAGTGTTTTCTGCACAAACGCGATTCTGAGAAGCAATGTGAACACTTCTCCTTCCCAGGCACAGAGAAGGTGCTAGCAGGGAATTCTCGGCCTGCCTTTCCCCAGTGCTCTGCAAGCTCTCCAGGGCAACATAAAATGTGGGGCTCTGTGCTTTCTTTCCTTCTGAACAAGTGTTAGTGTTTTCTGCACAAACGCGATTCTGCGAAGCAATGTGAACACTTCTCCTTCCCAGGCACAGAGAAGGTGCTAGCAGGGAATTCTCTGCCTGCCTTTCCCCAGTGCTCTGCAAGCTCTCCAGGGCAACATAAAATCTGGGGCTCTCTGCTTTCTTTCCTTCTGAACAAGTGTTAGTGTTTTCTGCACAAACGCAATTCTGAGAAGCAATGTGAACACTTCTCCTTCCCAGGCACAGAGAAGGTGCTAGCAGGGAATTCTCTGCCTGCCTTTCCCCAGTGCTCTGCAAGCTCTCCAGGGCAACATAAAATCTGCGGCTCTGTGCTTTCTTTCCTTCTGAACAAGTGTTAGTGTTTTCTGCACAAACGCGATTCTGAGAAGCAATGTGAACACTTTTGCTTCCCAGGCACAGAGAAGGTGCTAGCAGGGAATTCTCTGCCTGCCTTTCCCCAGTGCTCTGCAAGCTCTCCAGGGCAACATAAAATGTGGGGCTCTGTGCTTTCTTTCCTTCTGAACAAGTGTTAGTGTTTTCTGCACAAACGCGATTCTGAGAAGCAATGTGAACACTTCTCCTTCCCAGGCACAGAGAAGGTGCTAGCAGGGAATTCTCTGCCTGCCTTTCCCCAGTGCTCTGCAAGCTCTCCAGGGCAACATAAAATGTGGGGCTCTGTGCTTTCTTTCCTTCTGAACAAGTGTTAGTGTTTTCTGCACAAACGCGATTCTGCGAAGCAATGTGAACACTTCTCCTTCCCAGGCACAGAGAAGGTGCTAGCAGGGAATTCGCTGCCTGCCTTTCCCCAGTGCTCTGCAAGCTCTCCAGGGCAACATAAAATGTGGGGCTCTGTGCTTTCTTTCCTTCTGAACAAGTGTTAGTGTTTTCTGCACAAACGCGATTCTGAGAAGCAATGTGAACACTTCTCCTTCCCAGGCACAGAGAAGGTGCTAGCAGGGAATTCTCTGCCTGCCTTTCCCCAGTGCTCTGCAAGCTCTCCAGGGCAACATAAAATGTGGGGCTCTGTGCTTTCTTTCCTTCTGAACAAGTGTTAGTGTTTTCTGCACAAACGCGATTCTGCGAAGCAATGTGAACACTTCTCCTTCCCAGGCACAGAGAAGGTGCTAGCAGGGAATTCTCTGCCTGCCTTTCCCCAGTGCTCTGCAAGCTCTCCAGGGCAACATAAAATGTGGGGCTCTGTGCTTTCTTTCCTTCTGAACAAGTGTTAGTGTTTGCTGCACAAACGCGATTCTGCGAAGCAATGTGAACACTTTTGCTTCCCAGGCACAGAGAAGGTGCTAGCAGGGAATTCTCTGCCTGCCTTTCCCCAGTGCTCTGCAAGCTCTCCAGGGCAACATAAAATGTGGGGCTCTGTGCTTTCTTTCCTTCTGAACAAGTGTTAGTGTTTTCTGCACAAACGCGATTCTGAGAAGCAATGTGAACACTTCTCCTTCCCAGGCACAGAGAAGGTGCTAGCAGGGAATTCTCTGCCTGCCTTTCCCCAGTGCTCTGCAAGCTCTCCAGGGCAACATAAAATGTGGGGCTCTGTGCTTTCTTTCCTTCTGAACAAGTGTTAGTGTTTTCTGCACAAACGCGATTCTGAGAAGCAATGTGAACACTTCTCCTTCCCAGGCACAGAGAAGGTGCTAGCAGGGAATTCTCTGCCTGCCTTTCCCCAGTGCTCTGCAAGCTCTCCAGGGCAACATAAAATGTGGGGCTCTGTGCTTTCTTTCCTTCTGAACAAGTGTTAGTGTTTTCTGCACAAACGCGATTCTGCGAAGCAATGTGAACACTTCTCCTTCCCAGGCACAGAGAAGGTGCTAGCAGGGAATTCTCTGCCTGCCTTTCCCCAGTGCTCTGCAAGCTCTCCAGGGCAACAGAAAATGTGGGGCTCTGTGCTTTCTTTCCTTCTGAACAAGTCTTAGTGTTTTCTGCACAAACGCGATTCTGCGAAGCAATGTGAACACTTCTCCTTCCCAGGCACAGAGAAGGTGCTAGCAGGGAATTCTCTGCCTGCCTTTCCCCAGTGCTCTGCAAGCTCTCCAGGGCAACATAAAATCTGGGGCTCTGTGCTTTCTTTCGTTCTGGACAAGTGTTAGTGTTTTCTGCACAAACGCGATTCTGAGAAGCAATGTGAACACTTCTCCTTCCCAGGCACAGAGAAGGTGCTAGCAGGGAATTCTCTGCCTGCCTTTCCCCAGTGCTCTGCAAGCTCTCCAGGGCAACATAAAATGTGGGGCTCTGTGCTTTCTTTCCTTCTGAACAAGTGTTAGTGTTTTCTGCACAAACGCGATTCTGCGAAGCAATGTGAACACTTCTCCTTCCCAGGCACAGAGAAGGTGTTAGCAGGGAATTCTCTGCCTGCCTTTCCCCAGTGCTCTGCAAGCTCTCCAGGGCAACATAAAATGTGGGGCTCTGTGCTTTCTTTCCTTCTGAACAAGTGTTAGTGTTTTCTGCACAAACGCGATTCTGCGAAGCAATGTGAACACTTCTCCTTCCCAGGCACAGAGAAGGTGCTAGCAGGGAATTCTCTGCCTGCCTTTCCCCAGTGCTCTGCAAGCTCTCCAGGGCAACATAAAATCTGGGGCTCTCTGCTTTCTTTCCTTCTGAACAAGTGTTAGTGTTTTCTGCACAAACGCAATTCTGAGAAGCAATGTGAACACTTCTCCTTCCCAGGCACAGAGAAGGTGCTAGCAGGGAATTCTCTGCCTGCCTTTCCCCAGTGCTCTGCAAGCTCTCCAGGGCAACATAAAATGTGGGGCTCTGTGCTTTCTTTCCTTCTGAACAAGTGTTAGTGTTTTCTGCACAAACGCGATTCTGAGAAGCAATGTGAACACTTCTCCTTCCCAGGCACAGAGAAGGTGCTAGCAGGGAATTCTCTGCCTGCCTTTCCCCAGTGCTCTGCAAGCTCTCCAGGGCAACATAAAATGTGGGGCTCTGTGCTTTCTTTCCTTCTGAACAAGTGTTAGTGTTTTCTGCACAAACGCGATTCTGAGAAGCAATGTGAACACTTCTCCTTCCCAGGCACAGAGAAGGTGCTAGCAGGGAATTCTCTGCCTGCCTTTCCCCAGTGCTCTGCAAGCTCTCCAGGGCAACATAAAATGTGGGGCTCTGTGCTTTCTTTCCTTCTGAACAAGTGTTAGTGTTTTCTGCACAAACGCGATTCTGCGAAGCAATGTGAACACTTCTCCTTCCCAGGCACAGAGAAGGTGCTAGCAGGGAATTCTCTGCCTGCCTTTCCCCAGTGCTCTGCAAGCTCTCCAGGGCAACATAAAATGTGGGGCTCTGTGCTTTCTTTCCTTCTGGACAAGTGTTAGTGTTTTCTGCACAAACGCGATTCTGAGAAGCAATGTGAACACTTCTCCTTCCCAGGCACAGAGAAGGTGCTAGCAGGGAATTCTCTGCCTGCCTTTCCCCAGTGCTCTGCAAGCTCTCCAGGGCAACATAAAATGTGGGGCTCTGTGCTTTCTTTCCTTCTGAACAAGTGTTAGTGTTTTCTGCACAAACGCGATTCTGAGAAGCAATGTGAACACTTCTCCTTCCCAGGCACAGAGAAGGTGCTAGCAGGGAATTCTCTGCCTGCCTTTCCCCAGTGCTCTGCAAGCTCTCCAGGGCAACATAAAATGTGGGGCTCTGTGCTTTCTTTCCTTCTGAACAAGTGTTAGTGTTTTCTGCACAAACGCGATTCTGCGAAGCAATGTGAACACTTCTCCTTCCCAGGCACAGAGAAGGTGCTAGCAGGGAATTCTCTGCCTGCCTTTCCCCAGTGCTCTGCAAGCTCTCCAGGGCAACAGAAAATGTGGGGCTCTGTGCTTTCTTTCCTTCTGAACAAGTGTTAGTGTTTTCTGCACAAACGCGATTCTGCGAAGCAATGTGAACACTTCTCCTTCCCAGGCACAGAGAAGGTGCTAGCAGGGAATTCTCTGCCTGCTTTTCCCCAGTGCTCTGCAAGCTCTCCAGGGCAACATAAGATGTGGGGCTCTGTGCTTTCTTTCCTTCTGAACAAGTGTTAGTGTTTTCTGCACAAACGCGATTCTGAGAAGCAATGTGAACACATTTGCTTCCCAAGCACAGAGAAGGTGCTAGCAGGGAATTCTCTGCCTGCCTTTCCCCAGTGCTCTGCAAGCTCTCCAGGGCAACATAAAATGTGGGGCTCTGTGCTTTCTTTCCTTCTGAACAAGTGTTAGTGTTTTCTGCACAAACGCGATTC
This sequence comes from Strix occidentalis, assembly GCA_030819815.1. NCBI lineage: Eukaryota > Metazoa > Chordata > Aves > Strigiformes > Strigidae > Strix > Strix occidentalis. The sequence goes on from JASWHU010000416.1 coordinate 13,934, forward strand.
TGCGAAGCAATGTGAACACTTCTCCTTCCCAGGCACAGAGAAGGTGCTAGCAGGGAATTCTCTGCCTGCCTTTCCCCAGTGCTCTGCAAGCTCTCCAGGGCAACATAAGATGTGGGGCTCTCTGCTTTCTTTCCTTCTGAACAAGTGTTAGTGTTTTCTGCACAAACGCGATTCTGCGAAGCAATGTGAACACTTCTGCTTCCCAGGCACAGAGAAGGTGCTAGCAGGGAATTCTCTGCCTGCCTTTCCCCAGTGCTCTGCAAGCTCTCCAGGGCAACATAAAATGTGGGGCTCTGTGCTTTCTTTCCTTCTGAACAAGTGTTAGTGTTTTCTGCACAAACGCGATTCTGAGAAGCAATGTGAACACTTTTGCTTCCCAGGCACAGAGAAGGTGCTAGCAGGGAATTCTCTGCCTGCCTTTCCCCAGTGCTCTGCAAGCTCTCCAGGGCAACATAAAATGTGGGGCTCTGTGCTTTCTTTCCTTCTGAACAAGTGTTAGTGTTTGCTGCACAAACGCGATTCTGCGAAGCAATGTGAACACTTTTGCTTCCCAGGCACAGAGAAGGTGCTAGCAGGGAATTCTCTGCCTGCCTTTCCCCAGTGCTCTGCAAGCTCTCCAGGGCAACATAAAATGTGGGGCTCTGTGCTTTCTTTCCTTCTGAACAAGTGTTAGTGTTTTCTGCACAAACGCGATTCTGCGAAGCAATGTGAACACTTCTCCTTCCCAGGCACAGAGAAGGTGCTAGCAGGGAATTCTCTGCCTGCCTTTCCCCAGTGCTCTGCAAGCTCTCCAGGGCAACATAAAATGTGGGGCTCTGTGCTTTCTTTCCTTCTGAACAAGTGTTAGTGTTTTCTGCACAAACGCGATTCTGCGAAGCAATGTGAACACTTCTCCTTCCCAGGCACAGAGAAGGTGCTAGCAGGGAATTCTCTGCCTGCCTTTCCCCAGTGCTCTGCAAGCTCTCCAGGGCAACATAAAATGTGGGGCTCTGTGCTTTCTTTCCTTCTGAACAAGTGTTAGTGTTTGCTGCACAAACGCGATTCTGCGAAGCAATGTGAACACTTTTGCTTCCCAGGCACAGAGAAGGTGCTAGCAGGGAATTCTCTGCCTGCCTTTCCCCAGTGCTCTGCAAGCTCTCCAGGGCAACATAAAATGTGGGGCTCTGTGCTTTCTTTCCTTCTGAACAAGTGTTAGTGTTTTCTGCACAAACGCGATTCTGAGAAGCAATGTGAACACTTCTCCTTCCCAGGCACAGAGAAGGTGCTAGCAGGGAATTCGCTGCCTGCCTTTCCCCAGTGCTCTGCAAGCTCTCCAGGGCAACATAAAATGTGGGGCTCTGTGCTTTCTTTCCTTCTGAACAAGTGTTAGTGTTTTCTGCACAAACGCGATTCTGAGAAGCAATGTGAACACTTCTCCTTCCCAGGCACAGAGAAGGTGCTAGCAGGGAATTCTCTGCCTGCCTTTCCCCAGTGCTCTGCAAGCTCTCCAGGGCAACATAAAATGTGGGGCTCTGTGCTTTCTTTCCTTCTGAACAAGTGTTAGTGTTTTCTGCACAAACGCGATTCTGCGAAGCAATGTGAACACTTCTCCTTCCCAGGCACAGAGAAGGTGCTAGCAGGGAATTCTCTGCCTGCCTTTCCCCAGTGCTCTGCAAGCTCTCCAGGGCAACAGAAAATGTGGGGCTCTGTGCTTTCTTTCCTTCTGAACAAGTCTTAGTGTTTTCTGCACAAACGCGATTCTGAGAAGCAATGTGAACACTTCTCCTTCCCAGGCACAGAGAAGGTGCTAGCAGGGAATTCTCTGCCTGCCTTTCCCCAGTGCTCTGCAAGCTCTCCAGGGCAACATAAAATGTGGGGCTCTGTGCTTTCTTTCCTTCTGAACAAGTGTTAGTGTTTTCTGCACAAACGCGATTCTGCGAAGCAATGTGAACACTTCTCCTTCCCAGGCACAGAGAAGGTGTTAGCAGGGAATTCTCTGCCTGCCTTTCCCCAGTGCTCTGCAAGCTCTCCAGGGCAACAGAAAATCTGGGGCTCTGTGCTTTCTTTCCTTCTGGACAAGTGTTAGTGTTTTCTGCACAAACGCGATTCTGCGAAGCAATGTGAACACTTCTCCTTCCCAGGCACAGAGAAGGTGCTAGCAGGGAATTCTCTGCCTGCCTTTCCCCAGTGCTCTGCAAGCTCTCCAGGGCAACATAAAATCTGGGGCTCTGTGCTTTCTTTCCTTCTGAACAAGTGTTAGTGTTTTCTGCACAAACGCGATTCTGCGAAGCAATGTGAACACTTCTCCTTCCCAGGCACAGAGAAGGTGCTAGCAGGGAATTCTCTGCCTGCCTTTCCCCAGTGCTCTGCAAGCTCTCCAGGGCAACATAAAATCTGGGGCTCTCTGCTTTCTTTCCTTCTGAACAAGTGTTAGTGTTTTCTGCACAAACGCAATTCTGAGAAGCAATGTGAACACTTCTCCTTCCCAGGCACAGAGAAGGTGCTAGCAGGGAATTCTCTGCCTGCCTTTCCCCAGTGCTCTGCAAGCTCTCCAGGGCAACATAAAATGTGGGGCTCTGTGCTTTCTTTCCTTCTGAACAAGTGTTAGTGTTTTCTGCACAAACGCGATTCTGAGAAGCAATGTGAACACTTCTCCTTCCCAGGCACAGAGAAGGTGCTAGCAGGGAATTCTCTGCCTGCCTTTCCCCAGTGCTCTGCAAGCTCTCCAGGGCAACATAAAATGTGGGGCTCTGTGCTTTCTTTCCTTCTGAACAAGTGTTAGTGTTTTCTGCACAAACGCAATTCTGCGAAGCAATGTGAACACTTCTCCTTCCCAGGCACAGAGAAGGTGCTAGCAGGGAATTCTCTGCCTGCCTTTCCCCAGTGCTCTGCAAGCTCTCCAGGGCAACATAAAATGTGGGGCTCTGTGCTTTCTTTCCTTCTGGACAAGTGTTAGTGTTTTCTGCACAAACGCGATTCTGCGAAGCAATGTGAACACTTCTCCTTCCCAGGCACAGAGAAGGTGCTAGCAGGGAATTCTCTGCCTGCCTTTCCCCAGTGCTCTGCAAGCTCTCCAGGGCAACATAAAATGTGGGGCTCTGTGCTTTCTTTCCTTCTGAACAAGTGTTAGTGTTTTCTGCACAAACGCAATTCTGCGAAGCAATGTGAACACTTCTCCTTCCCAGGCACAGAGAAGGTGCTAGCAGGGAATTCTCTGCCTGCCTTTCCCCAGTGCTCTGCAAGCTCTCCAGGGCAACATAAAATGTGGGGCTCTGTGCTTTCTTTCCTTCTGAACAAGTGTTAGTGTTTTCTGCACAAACGCGATTCTGCGAAGCAATGTGAACACTTCTCCTTCCCAGGCACAGAGAAGGTGCTAGCAGGGAATTCTCTGCCTGCCTTTCCCCAGTGCTCTGCAAGCTCTCCAGGGCAACATAAAATGTGGGGCTCTGTGCTTTCTTTCCTTCTGAACAAGTGTTAGTGTTTTCTGCACAAACGCGATTCTGAGAAGCAATGTGAACACTTCTCCTTCCCAGGCACAGAGAAGGTGCTAGCAGGGAATTCTCTGCCTGCCTTTCCCCAGTGCTCTGCAAGCTCTCCAGGGCAACATAAGATGTGGGGCTCTCTGCTTTCTTTCCTTCTGAACAAGTGTTAGTGTTTTCTGCACAAACGCGATTCTGCGAAGCAATGTGAACACTTCTCCTTCCCAGGCACAGAGAAGGTGCTAGCAGGGAATTCTCTGCCTGCCTTTCCCCAGTGCTCTGCAAGCTCTCCAGGGCAACATAAAATCTGCGGCTCTGTGCTTTCTTTCCTTCTGAACAAGTGTTAGTGTTTTCTGCACAAACGCGATTCTGAGAAGCAATGTGAACACTTTTGCTTCCCAGGCACAGAGAAGGTGCTAGCAGGGAATTCTCTGCCTGCCTTTCCCCAGTGCTCTGCAAGCTCTCCAGGGCAACATAAAATGTGGGGCTCTGTGCTTTCTTTCCTTCTGAACAAGTGTTAGTGTTTTCTGCACAAACGCGATTCTGAGAAGCAATGTGAACACTTCTCCTTCCCAGGCACAGAGAAGGTGCTAGCAGGGAATTCTCTGCCTGCCTTTCCCCAGTGCTCTGCAAGCTCTCCAGGGCAACATAAAATGTGGGGCTCTGTGCTTTCTTTCCTTCTGAACAAGTGTTAGTGTTTTCTGCACAAACGCGATTCTGCGAAGCAATGTGAACACTTCTCCTTCCCAGGCACAGAGAAGGTGCTAGCAGGGAATTCGCTGCCTGCCTTTCCCCAGTGCTCTGCAAGCTCTCCAGGGCAACATAAAATGTGGGGCTCTGTGCTTTCTTTCCTTCTGAACAAGTGTTAGTGTTTTCTGCACAAACGCGATTCTGAGAAGCAATGTGAACACTTCTCCTTCCCAGGCACAGAGAAGGTGCTAGCAGGGAATTCTCGGCCTGCCTTTCCCCAGTGCTCTGCAAGCTCTCCAGGGCAACATAAAATGTGGGGCTCTGTGCTTTCTTTCCTTCTGAACAAGTGTTAGTGTTTTCTGCACAAACGCGATTCTGCGAAGCAATGTGAACACTTCTCCTTCCCAGGCACAGAGAAGGTGCTAGCAGGGAATTCTCTGCCTGCCTTTCCCCAGTGCTCTGCAAGCTCTCCAGGGCAACATAAAATCTGGGGCTCTCTGCTTTCTTTCCTTCTGAACAAGTGTTAGTGTTTTCTGCACAAACGCAATTCTGAGAAGCAATGTGAACACTTCTCCTTCCCAGGCACAGAGAAGGTGCTAGCAGGGAATTCTCTGCCTGCCTTTCCCCAGTGCTCTGCAAGCTCTCCAGGGCAACATAAAATCTGCGGCTCTGTGCTTTCTTTCCTTCTGAACAAGTGTTAGTGTTTTCTGCACAAACGCGATTCTGAGAAGCAATGTGAACACTTTTGCTTCCCAGGCACAGAGAAGGTGCTAGCAGGGAATTCTCTGCCTGCCTTTCCCCAGTGCTCTGCAAGCTCTCCAGGGCAACATAAAATGTGGGGCTCTGTGCTTTCTTTCCTTCTGAACAAGTGTTAGTGTTTTCTGCACAAACGCGATTCTGAGAAGCAATGTGAACACTTCTCCTTCCCAGGCACAGAGAAGGTGCTAGCAGGGAATTCTCTGCCTGCCTTTCCCCAGTGCTCTGCAAGCTCTCCAGGGCAACATAAAATGTGGGGCTCTGTGCTTTCTTTCCTTCTGAACAAGTGTTAGTGTTTTCTGCACAAACGCGATTCTGCGAAGCAATGTGAACACTTCTCCTTCCCAGGCACAGAGAAGGTGCTAGCAGGGAATTCGCTGCCTGCCTTTCCCCAGTGCTCTGCAAGCTCTCCAGGGCAACATAAAATGTGGGGCTCTGTGCTTTCTTTCCTTCTGAACAAGTGTTAGTGTTTTCTGCACAAACGCGATTCTGAGAAGCAATGTGAACACTTCTCCTTCCCAGGCACAGAGAAGGTGCTAGCAGGGAATTCTCTGCCTGCCTTTCCCCAGTGCTCTGCAAGCTCTCCAGGGCAACATAAAATGTGGGGCTCTGTGCTTTCTTTCCTTCTGAACAAGTGTTAGTGTTTTCTGCACAAACGCGATTCTGCGAAGCAATGTGAACACTTCTCCTTCCCAGGCACAGAGAAGGTGCTAGCAGGGAATTCTCTGCCTGCCTTTCCCCAGTGCTCTGCAAGCTCTCCAGGGCAACATAAAATGTGGGGCTCTGTGCTTTCTTTCCTTCTGAACAAGTGTTAGTGTTTGCTGCACAAACGCGATTCTGCGAAGCAATGTGAACACTTTTGCTTCCCAGGCACAGAGAAGGTGCTAGCAGGGAATTCTCTGCCTGCCTTTCCCCAGTGCTCTGCAAGCTCTCCAGGGCAACATAAAATGTGGGGCTCTGTGCTTTCTTTCCTTCTGAACAAGTGTTAGTGTTTTCTGCACAAACGCGATTCTGAGAAGCAATGTGAACACTTCTCCTTCCCAGGCACAGAGAAGGTGCTAGCAGGGAATTCTCTGCCTGCCTTTCCCCAGTGCTCTGCAAGCTCTCCAGGGCAACATAAAATGTGGGGCTCTGTGCTTTCTTTCCTTCTGAACAAGTGTTAGTGTTTTCTGCACAAACGCGATTCTGAGAAGCAATGTGAACACTTCTCCTTCCCAGGCACAGAGAAGGTGCTAGCAGGGAATTCTCTGCCTGCCTTTCCCCAGTGCTCTGCAAGCTCTCCAGGGCAACATAAAATGTGGGGCTCTGTGCTTTCTTTCCTTCTGAACAAGTGTTAGTGTTTTCTGCACAAACGCGATTCTGCGAAGCAATGTGAACACTTCTCCTTCCCAGGCACAGAGAAGGTGCTAGCAGGGAATTCTCTGCCTGCCTTTCCCCAGTGCTCTGCAAGCTCTCCAGGGCAACAGAAAATGTGGGGCTCTGTGCTTTCTTTCCTTCTGAACAAGTCTTAGTGTTTTCTGCACAAACGCGATTCTGCGAAGCAATGTGAACACTTCTCCTTCCCAGGCACAGAGAAGGTGCTAGCAGGGAATTCTCTGCCTGCCTTTCCCCAGTGCTCTGCAAGCTCTCCAGGGCAACATAAAATCTGGGGCTCTGTGCTTTCTTTCGTTCTGGACAAGTGTTAGTGTTTTCTGCACAAACGCGATTCTGAGAAGCAATGTGAACACTTCTCCTTCCCAGGCACAGAGAAGGTGCTAGCAGGGAATTCTCTGCCTGCCTTTCCCCAGTGCTCTGCAAGCTCTCCAGGGCAACATAAAATGTGGGGCTCTGTGCTTTCTTTCCTTCTGAACAAGTGTTAGTGTTTTCTGCACAAACGCGATTCTGCGAAGCAATGTGAACACTTCTCCTTCCCAGGCACAGAGAAGGTGTTAGCAGGGAATTCTCTGCCTGCCTTTCCCCAGTGCTCTGCAAGCTCTCCAGGGCAACATAAAATGTGGGGCTCTGTGCTTTCTTTCCTTCTGAACAAGTGTTAGTGTTTTCTGCACAAACGCGATTCTGCGAAGCAATGTGAACACTTCTCCTTCCCAGGCACAGAGAAGGTGCTAGCAGGGAATTCTCTGCCTGCCTTTCCCCAGTGCTCTGCAAGCTCTCCAGGGCAACATAAAATCTGGGGCTCTCTGCTTTCTTTCCTTCTGAACAAGTGTTAGTGTTTTCTGCACAAACGCAATTCTGAGAAGCAATGTGAACACTTCTCCTTCCCAGGCACAGAGAAGGTGCTAGCAGGGAATTCTCTGCCTGCCTTTCCCCAGTGCTCTGCAAGCTCTCCAGGGCAACATAAAATGTGGGGCTCTGTGCTTTCTTTCCTTCTGAACAAGTGTTAGTGTTTTCTGCACAAACGCGATTCTGAGAAGCAATGTGAACACTTCTCCTTCCCAGGCACAGAGAAGGTGCTAGCAGGGAATTCTCTGCCTGCCTTTCCCCAGTGCTCTGCAAGCTCTCCAGGGCAACATAAAATGTGGGGCTCTGTGCTTTCTTTCCTTCTGAACAAGTGTTAGTGTTTTCTGCACAAACGCGATTCTGAGAAGCAATGTGAACACTTCTCCTTCCCAGGCACAGAGAAGGTGCTAGCAGGGAATTCTCTGCCTGCCTTTCCCCAGTGCTCTGCAAGCTCTCCAGGGCAACATAAAATGTGGGGCTCTGTGCTTTCTTTCCTTCTGAACAAGTGTTAGTGTTTTCTGCACAAACGCGATTCTGCGAAGCAATGTGAACACTTCTCCTTCCCAGGCACAGAGAAGGTGCTAGCAGGGAATTCTCTGCCTGCCTTTCCCCAGTGCTCTGCAAGCTCTCCAGGGCAACATAAAATGTGGGGCTCTGTGCTTTCTTTCCTTCTGGACAAGTGTTAGTGTTTTCTGCACAAACGCGATTCTGAGAAGCAATGTGAACACTTCTCCTTCCCAGGCACAGAGAAGGTGCTAGCAGGGAATTCTCTGCCTGCCTTTCCCCAGTGCTCTGCAAGCTCTCCAGGGCAACATAAAATGTGGGGCTCTGTGCTTTCTTTCCTTCTGAACAAGTGTTAGTGTTTTCTGCACAAACGCGATTCTGAGAAGCAATGTGAACACTTCTCCTTCCCAGGCACAGAGAAGGTGCTAGCAGGGAATTCTCTGCCTGCCTTTCCCCAGTGCTCTGCAAGCTCTCCAGGGCAACATAAAATGTGGGGCTCTGTGCTTTCTTTCCTTCTGAACAAGTGTTAGTGTTTTCTGCACAAACGCGATTCTGAGAAGCAATGTGAACACTTCTCCTTCCCAGGCACAGAGAAGGTGCTAGCAGGGAATTCTCTGCCTGCCTTTCCCCAGTGCTCTGCAAGCTCTCCAGGGCAACATAAAATGTGGGGCTCTGTGCTTTCTTTCCTTCTGAACAAGTGTTAGTGTTTTCTGCACAAACGCAATTCTGCGAAGCAATGTGAACACTTCTCCTTCCCAGGCACAGAGAAGGTGCTAGCAGGGAATTCTCTGCCTGCCTTTCCCCAGTGCTCTGCAAGCTCTCCAGGGCAACATAAAATGTGGGGCTCTGTGCTTTCTTTCCTTCTGGACAAGTGTTAGTGTTTTCTGCACAAACGCGATTCTGAGAAGCAATGTGAACACTTCTCCTTCCCAGGCACAGAGAAGGTGCTAGCAGGGAATTCTCTGCCTGCCTTTCCCCAGTGCTCTGCAAGCTCTCCAGGGCAACATAAAATCTGGGGCTCTCTGCTTTCTTTCCTTCTGAACAAGTGTTAGTGTTTTCTGCACAAACGCGATTCTGCGAAGCAATGTGAACACTTCTCCTTCCCAGGCACAGAGAAGGTGCTAGCAGGGAATTCTCTGCCTGCCTTTCCCCAGTGCTCTGCAAGCTCTCCAGGGCAACAGAAAATCTGGGGCTCTGTGCTTTCTTTCCTTCTGAACAAGTGTTAGTGTTTTCTGCACAAACGCGATTCTGAGAAGCAATGTGAACACTTCTCCTTCCCAGGCACAGAGAAGGTGCTAGCAGGGAATTCTCTGCCTGCCTTTCCCCAGTGCTCTGCAAGCTCTCCAGGGCAACATAAAATGTGGGGCTCTGTGCTTTCTTTCCTTCTGAACAAGTGTTAGTGTTTGCTGCACAAACGCGATTCTGCGAAGCAATGTGAACACTTTTGCTTCCCAGGCACAGAGAAGGTGCTAGCAGGGAATTCTCTGCCTGCCTTTCCCCAGTGCTCTGCAAGCTCTCCAGGGCAACATAAAATCTGGGGCTCTGTGCTTTCTTTCCTTCTGAACAAGTCTCAGTGTTTTCTGCACAAACGCGATTCTGAGAAGCAATGTGAACACTTCTCCTTCCCAGGCACAGAGAAGGTGCTAGCAGGGAATTCTCTGCCTGCCTTTCCCCAGTGCTCTGCAAGCTCTCCAGGGCAACATAAAGCCTCGGGCTCTGTGCTTTCTTTCCTTCTGAACAAGTGTTAGTGTTTTCTGCACAAACGCGATTCTGCGAAACAATGTGAACACTTCTCCTTCCCAGGCACAGAGAAGGTGCTAGCAGGGAATTCTCTGCCTGCCTTTCCCCAGTGCTCTGCAAGCTCTCCAGGGCAACATAAGATGTGGGGCTCTGTGCTTTCTTTCCTTCTGGACAAGTGTTAGTGTTTTCTGCACAAACGCGATTCTGAGAAGCAATGTGAACACTTGTCCTTCCCAAGCACAGAGAAGGCGCTAGCAGGGAATTCTCTGCCTGCCTTTCCCCAGTGCTCTGCAAGCTCTCCAGGGCAACATAAAATGTGGGGCTCTGTGCTTTCTTTCCTTCTGAACAAGTGTTAGTGTTTTCTGCACAAACGCGATTCTGCGAAGCAATGTGAACACTTCTCCTTCCCAGGCACAGAGAAGGTGCTAGCAGGGAATTCGCTGCCTGCCTTTCCCCAGTGCTCTGCAAGCTCTCCAGGGCAACATAAAATCTGCGGCTCTGTGCTTTCTTTCCTTCTGAACAAGTGTTAGTGTTTTCTGCACAAACGCGATTCTGAGAAGCAATGTGAACACTTTTGCTTCCCAGGCACAGAGAAGGTGCTAGCAGGGAATTCTCTGCCTGCCTTTCCCCAGTGCTCTGCAAGCTCTCCAGGGCAACATAAAATCTGGGGCTCTGTGCTTTCTTTCCTTCTGAACAAGTGTTAGTGTTTTCTGCACAAACGCGATTCTGAGAAGCAATGTGAACACTTCTCCTTCCCAGGCACAGAGAAGGTGCTAGCAGGGAATTCTCTGCCTGCCTTTCCCCAGTGCTCTGCAAGCTCTCCAGGGCAACATAAAATGTGGGGCTCTGTGCTTTCTTTCCTTCTGAACAAGTGTTAGTGTTTTCTGCACAAACGCGATTCTGCGAAGCAATGTGAACACTTCTCCTTCCCAGGCACAGAGAAGGTGCTAGCAGGGAATTCGCTGCCTGCCTTTCCCCAGTGCTCTGCAAGCTCTCCAGGGCAACATAAAATGTGGGGCTCTGTGCTTTCTTTCCTTCTGAACAAGTGTTAGTGTTTTCTGCACAAACGCGATTCTGAGAAGCAATGTGAACACTTCTCCTTCCCAGGCACAGAGAAGGTGCTAGCAGGGAATTCTCGGCCTGCCTTTCCCCAGTGCTCTGCAAGCTCTCCAGGGCAACATAAAATGTGGGGCTCTGTGCTTTCTTTCCTTCTGAACAAGTGTTAGTGTTTTCTGCACAAACGCGATTCTGCGAAGCAATGTGAACACTTCTCCTTCCCAGGCACAGAGAAGGTGCTAGCAGGGAATTCTCTGCCTGCCTTTCCCCAGTGCTCTGCAAGCTCTCCAGGGCAACATAAAATGTGGGGCTCTGTGCTTTCTTTCCTTCTGAACAAGTGTTAGTGTTTTCTGCACAAACGCGATTCTGAGAAGCAATGTGAACACTTCTCCTTCCCAGGCACAGAGAAGGTGCTAGCAGGGAATTCTCTGCCTGCCTTTCCCCAGTGCTCTGCAAGCTCTCCAGGGCAACATAAAATGTGGGGCTCTGTGCTTTCTTTCCTTCTGAACAAGTGTTAGTGTTTTCTGCACAAACGCGATTCTGCGAAGCAATGTGAACACTTCTCCTTCCCAGGCACAGAGAAGGTGCTAGCAGGGAATTCGCTGCCTGCCTTTCCCCAGTGCTCTGCAAGCTCTCCAGGGCAACATAAAATGTGGGGCTCTGTGCTTTCTTTCCTTCTGAACAAGTGTTAGTGTTTTCTGCACAAACGCGATTCTGAGAAGCAATGTGAACACTTCTCCTTCCCAGGCACAGAGAAGGTGCTAGCAGGGAATTCTCTGCCTGCCTTTCCCCAGTGCTCTGCAAGCTCTCCAGGGCAACATAAAATGTGGGGCTCTGTGCTTTCTTTCCTTCTGAACAAGTGTTAGTGTTTTCTGCACAAACGCGATTCTGCGAAGCAATGTGAACACTTCTCCTTCCCAGGCACAGAGAAGGTGCTAGCAGGGAATTCTCTGCCTGCATTTCCCCAGTGCTCTGCAAGCTCTCCAGGGCAACATAAAATGTGGGGCTCTGTGCTTTCTTTCCTTCTGAACAAGTGTTAGTGTTTGCTGCACAAACGCGATTCTGCGAAGCAATGTGAACACTTTTGCTTCCCAGGCACAGAGAAGGTGCTAGCAGGGAATTCTCTGCCTGCCTTTCCCCAGTGCTCTGCAAGCTCTCCAGGGCAACATAAAATGTGGGGCTCTGTGCTTTCTTTCCTTCTGAACAAGTGTTAGTGTTTTCTGCACAAACGCGATTCTGAGAAGCAATGTGAACACTTCTCCTTCCCAGGCACAGAGAAGGTGCTAGCAGGGAATTCTCTGCCTGCCTTTCCCCAGTGCTCTGCAAGCTCTCCAGGGCAACATAAAATGTGGGGCTCTGTGCTTTCTTTCCTTCTGAACAAGTGTTAGTGTTTTCTGCACAAACGCGATTCTGAGAAGCAATGTGAACACTTCTCCTTCCCAGGCACAGAGAAGGTGCTAGCAGGGAATTCTCTGCCTGCCTTTCCCCAGTGCTCTGCAAGCTCTCCAGGGCAACATAAAATGTGGGGCTCTGTGCTTTCTTTCCTTCTGAACAAGTGTTAGTGTTTTCTGCACAAACGCGATTCTGCGAAGCAATGTGAACACTTCTCCTTCCCAGGCACAGAGAAGGTGCTAGCAGGGAATTCTCTGCCTGCCTTTCCCCAGTGCTCTGCAAGCTCTCCAGGGCAACAGAAAATGTGGGGCTCTGTGCTTTCTTTCCTTCTGAACAAGTCTTAGTGTTTTCTGCACAAACGCGATTCTGCGAAGCAATGTGAACACTTCTCCTTCCCAGGCACAGAGAAGGTGCTAGCAGGGAATTCTCTGCCTGCCTTTCCCCAGTGCTCTGCAAGCTCTCCAGGGCAACAGAAAATCTGGGGCTCTGTGCTTTCTTTCCTTCTGAACAAGTGTTAGTGTTTTCTGCACAAACGCGATTCTGAGAAGCAATGTGAACACTTCTCCTTCCCAGGCACAGAGAAGGTGCTAGCAGGGAATTCTCTGCCTGCCTTTCCCCAGTGCTCTGCAAGCTCTCCAGGGCAACATAAAATGTGGGGCTCTGTGCTTTCTTTCCTTCTGAACAAGTGTTAGTGTTTTCTGCACAAACGCGATTCTGCGAAGCAATGTGAACACTTCTCCTTCCCAGGCACAGAGAAGGTGTTAGCAGGGAATTCTCTGCCTGCCTTTCCCCAGTGCTCTGCAAGCTCTCCAGGGCAACATAAAATGTGGGGCTCTGTGCTTTCTTTCCTTCTGAACAAGTGTTAGTGTTTTCTGCACAAACGCGATTCTGCGAAGCAATGTGAACACTTCTCCTTCCCAGGCACAGAGAAGGTGCTAGCAGGGAATTCTCTGCCTGCCTTTCCCCAGTGCTCTGCAAGCTCTCCAGGGCAACATAAAATGTGGGGCTCTCTGCTTTCTTTCCTTCTGAACAAGTGTTAGTGTTTTCTGCACAAACGCAATTCTGAGAAGCAATGTGAACACTTCTCCTTCCCAGGCACAGAGAAGGTGCTAGCAGGGAATTCTCTGCCTGCCTTTCCCCAGTGCTCTGCAAGCTCTCCAGGGCAACATAAAATGTGGGGCTCTGTGCTTTCTTTCCTTCTGAACAAGTGTTAGTGTTTTCTGCACAAACGCGATTCTGAGAAGCAATGTGAACACTTCTCCTTCCCAGGCACAGAGAAGGTGCTAGCAGGGAATTCTCTGCCTGCCTTTCCCCAGTGCTCTGCAAGCTCTCCAGGGCAACATAAAATGTGGGGCTCTGTGCTTTCTTTCCTTCTGAACAAGTGTTAGTGTTTTCTGCACAAACGCGATTCTGAGAAGCAATGTGAACACTTCTCCTTCCCAGGCACAGAGAAGGTGCTAGCAGGGAATTCTCTGCCTGCCTTTCCCCAGTGCTCTGCAAGCTCTCCAGGGCAACATAAAATGTGGGGCTCTGTGCTTTCTTTCCTTCTGAACAAGTGTTAGTGTTTTCTGCACAAACGCAATTCTGCGAAGCAATGTGAACACTTCTCCTTCCCAGGCACAGAGAAGGTGCTAGCAGGGAATTCTCTGCCTGCCTTTCCCCAGTGCTCTGCAAGCTCTCCAGGGCAACATAAAATGTGGGGCTCTGTGCTTTCTTTCCTTCTGGACAAGTGTTAGTGTTTTCTGCACAAACGCGATTCTGAGAAGCAATGTGAACACTTCTCCTTCCCAGGCACAGAGAAGGTGCTAGCAGGGAATTCTCTGCCTGCCTTTCCCCAGTGCTCTGCAAGCTCTCCAGGGCAACATAAAATGTGGGGCTCTGTGCTTTCTTTCCTTCTGAACAAGTGTTAGTGTTTTCTGCACAAACGCGATTCTGAGAAGCAATGTGAACACTTCTCCTTCCCAGGCACAGAGAAGGTGCTAGCAGGGAATTCTCTGCCTGCCTTTCCCCAGTGCTCTGCAAGCTCTCCAGGGCAACATAAAATGTGGGGCTCTGTGCTTTCTTTCCTTCTGAACAAGTGTTAGTGTTTTCTGCACAAACGCGATTCTGAGAAGCAATGTGAACACTTCTCCTTCCCAGGCACAGAGAAGGTGCTAGCAGGGAATTCTCTGCCTGCCTTTCCCCAGTGCTCTGCAAGCTCTCCAGGGCAACATAAAATGTGGGGCTCTGTGCTTTCTTTCCTTCTGAACAAGTGTTAGTGTTTTCTGCACAAACGCAATTCTGCGAAGCAATGTGAACACTTCTCCTTCCCAGGCACAGAGAAGGTGCTAGCAGGGAATTCTCTGCCTGCCTTTCCCCAGTGCTCTGCAAGCTCTCCAGGGCAACATAAAATGTGGGGCTCTGTGCTTTCTTTCCTTCTGGACAAGTGTTAGTGTTTTCTGCACAAACGCGATTCTGAGAAGCAATGTGAACACTTCTCCTTCCCAGGCACAGAGAAGGTGCTAGCAGGGAATTCTCTGCCTGCCTTTCCCCAGTGCTCTGCAAGCTCTCCAGGGCAACATAAAATGTGGGGCTCTGTGCTTTCTTTCCTTCTGAACAAGTGTTAGTGTTTTCTGCACAAACGCGATTCTGCGAAGCAATGTGAACACTTCTCCTTCCCAGGCACAGAGAAGGTGCTAGCAGGGAATTCTCTGCCTGCCTTTCCCCAGTGCTCTGCAAGCTCTCCAGGGCAACAGAAAATCTGGGGCTCTGTGCTTTCTTTCCTTCTGAACAAGTGTTAGTGTTTTCTGCACAAACGCGATTCTGAGAAGCAATGTGAACACTTCTCCTTCCCAGGCACAGAGAAGGTGCTAGCAGGGAATTCTCTGCCTGCCTTTCCCCAGTGCTCTGCAAGCTCTCCAGGGCAACATAAAATGTGGGGCTCTGTGCTTTCTTTCCTTCTGAACAAGTGTTAGTGTTTGCTGCACAAACGCGATTCTGCGAAGCAATGTGAACACTTTTGCTTCCCAGGCACAGAGAAGGTGCTAGCAGGGAATTCTCTGCCTGCCTTTCCCCAGTGCTCTGCAAGCTCTCCAGGGCAACATAAAATCTGGGGCTCTGTGCTTTCTTTCCTTCTGAACAAGTCTCAGTGTTTTCTGCACAAACGCGATTCTGAGAAGCAATGTGAACACTTCTCCTTCCCAGGCACAGAGAAGGTGCTAGCAGGGAATTCTCTGCCTGCCTTTCCCCAGTGCTCTGCAAGCTCTCCAGGGCAACATAAAATGTGGGGCTCTGTGCTTTCTTTCCTTCTGAACAAGTGTTAGTGTTTTCTGCACAAACGCGATTCTGCGAAACAATGTGAACACTTCTCCTTCCCAGGCACAGAGAAGGTGCTAGCAGGGAATTCTCTGCCTGCCTTTCCCCAGTGCTCTGCAAGCTCTCCAGGGCAACATAAGATGTGGGGCTCTGTGCTTTCTTTCCTTCTGGACAAGTGTTAGTGTTTTCTGCACAAACGCGATTCTGAGAAGCAATGTGAACACTTGTCCTTCCCAAGCACAGAGAAGGCGCTAGCAGGGAATTCTCTGCCTGCCTTTCCCCAGTGCTCTGCAAGCTCTCCAGGGCAACATAAAATGTGGGGCTCTGTGCTTTCTTTCCTTCTGAACAAGTGTTAGTGTTTTCTGCACAAACGCGATTCTGCGAAGCAATGTGAACACTTCTCCTTCCCAGGCACAGAGAAGGTGCTAGCAGGGAATTCGCTGCCTGCCTTTCCCCAGTGCTCTGCAAGCTCTCCAGGGCAACATAAAATGTGGGGCTCTGTGCTTTCTTTCCTTCTGAACAAGTGTTAGTGTTTTCTGCACAAACGCGATTCTGCGAAGCAATGTGAACACTTCTCCTTCCCAGGCACAGAGAAGGTGCTAGCAGGGAATTCTCTGCCTGCCTTTCCCCAGTGCTCTGCAAGCTCTCCAGGGCAACATAAAGCCTCGGGCTCTGTGCTTTCTTTCCTTCTGAACAAGTGTTAGTGTTTTCTGCACAAACGCGATTCTGAGAAGCAATGTGAACACTTCTCCTTCCCAGGCACAGAGAAGGTGCTAGCAGGGAATTCTCTGCCTGCCTTTCCCCAGTGCTCTGCAAGCTCTCCAGGGCAACATAAAATGTGGGGCTCTGTGCTTTCTTTCCTTCTGAACAAGTGTTAGTGTTTTCTGCACAAACGCGATTCTGAGAAGCAATGTGAACACTTCTCCTTCCCAGGCACAGAGAAGGTGCTAGCAGGGAATTCTCTGCCTGCCTTTCCCCAGTGCTCTGCAAGCTCTCCAGGGCAACAGAAAATGTGGGGCTCTGTGCTTTCTTTCCTTCTGAACAAGTGTTAGTGTTTTCTGCACAAACGCGATTCTGCGAAGCAATGTGAACACTTCTCCTTCCCAGGCACAGAGAAGGTGCTAGCAGGGAATTCTCTGCCTGCCTTTCCCCAGTGCTCTGCAAGCTCTCCAGGGCAACATAAAATGTGGGGCTCTGTGCTTTCTTTCCTTCTGAACAAGTGTTAGTGTTTGCTGCACAAACGCGATTCTGCGAAGCAATGTGAACACTTCTCCTTCCCAGGCACAGAGAAGGTGCTAGCAGGGAATTCTCTGCCTGCCTTTCCCCAGTGCTCTGCAAGCTCTCCAGGGCAACATAAAATGTGGGGCTCTGTGCTTTCTTTCCTTCTGAACAAGTGTTAGTGTTTTCTGCACAAACGCGATTCTGAGAAGCAATGTGAACACTTCTCCTTCCCAGGCACAGAGAAGGTGCTAGCAGGGAATTCTCTGCCTGCCTTTCCCCAGTGCTCTGCAAGCTCTCCAGGGCAACATAAAATGTGGGGCTCTGTGCTTTCTTTCCTTCTGAACAAGTGTTAGTGTTTTCTGCACAAACGCGATTCTGCGAAGCAATGTGAACACTTCTCCTTCCCAGGCACAGAGAAGGTGCTAGCAGGGAATTCTCTGCCTGCCTTTCCCCAGTGCTCTGCAAGCTCTCCAGGGCAACATAAAATGTGGGGCTCTGTGCTTTCTTTCCTTCTGAACAAGTGTTAGTGTTTTCTGCACAAACGCGATTCTGAGAAGCAATGTGAACACTTCTCCTTCCCAGGCACAGAGAAGGTGCTAGCAGGGAATTCTCTGCCTGCCTTTCCCCAGTGCTCTGCAAGCTCTCCAGGGCAACATAAAATGTGGGGCTCTGTGCTTTCTTTCCTTCTGAACAAGTGTTAGTGTTTTCTGCACAAACGCGATTCTGAGAAGCAATGTGAACACTTTTGCTTCCCAGGCACAGAGAAGGTGCTAGCAGGGAATTCTCTGCCTGCCTTTCCCCAGTGCTCTGCAAGCTCTCCAGGGCAACATAAAATGTGGGGCTCTGTGCTTTCTTTCCTTCTGAATAAGTGTTAGTGTTTTCTGCACAAACGCGATTCTGCGAAGCAATGTGAACACTTCTCCTTCCCAGGCACAGAGAAGGTGCTAGCAGGGAATTCTCTGCCTGCCTTTCCCCAGTGCTCTGCAAGCTCTCCAGGGCAACATAAAATCTGGGGCTCTCTGCTTTCTTTCCTTCTGGACAAGTGTTAGTGTTTTCTGCACAAACGCGATTCTGCGAAGCAATGTGAACACTTCTCCTTCCCAGGCACAGAGAAGGTGCTAGCAGGGAATTCTCTGCCTGCCTTTCCCCAGTGCTCTGCAAGCTCTCCAGGGCAACATAAAACGTGGGGCTCTGTGCTTTCTTTCCTTCTGAACAAGTCTTAGTGTTTTCTGCACAAACGCGATTCTGCGAAGCAATGTGAACACTTCTCCTTCCCAGGCACAGAGAAGGTGCTAGCAGGGAATTCTCTGCCTGCCTTTCCCCAGTGCTCTGCAAGCTCTCCAGGGCAACATAAAATGTGGGGCTCTGTGCTTTCTTTCCTTCTGGACAAGTGTTAGTGTTTTCTGCACAAACGCGATTCTGAGAAGCAATGTGAACACTTCTCCTTCCCAGGCACAGAGAAGGTGCTAGCAGGGAATTCTCTGCCTGCCTTTCCCCAGTGCTCTGCAAGCTCTCCAGGGCAACATAAAATGTGGGGCTCTGTGCTTTCTTTCCTTCTGAACAAGTGTTAGTGTTTTCTGCACAAACGCGATTCTGAGAAGCAATGTGAACACTTCTCCTTCCCAGGCACAGAGAAGGTGCTAGCAGGGAATTCTCTGCCTGCCTTTCCCCAGTGCTCTGCAAGCTCTCCAGGGCAACATAAAATGTGGGGCTCTGTGCTTTCTTTCCTTCTGAACAAGTGTTAGTGTTTTCTGCACAAACGCGATTCTGCGAAACAATGTGAACACTTCTCCTTCCCAGGCACAGAGAAGGTGCTAGCAGGGAATTCTCTGCCTGCCTTTCCCCAGTGCTCTGCAAGCTCTCCAGGGCAACATAAGATGTGGGGCTCTGTGCTTTCTTTCCTTCTGGACAAGTGTTAGTGTTTTCTGCACAAACGCGATTCTGAGAAGCAATGTGAACACTTGTCCTTCCCAAGCACAGAGAAGGCGCTAGCAGGGAATTCTCTGCCTGCCTTTCCCCAGTGCTCTGCAAGCTCTCCAGGGCAACATAAAATGTGGGGCTCTGTGCTTTCTTTCCTTCTGGACAAGTGTTAGTGTTTTCTGCACAAACGCGATTCTGAGAAGCAATGTGAACACTTCTCCTTCCCAGGCACAGAGAAGGTGCTAGCAGGGAATTCTCTGCCTGCCTTTCCCCAGTGCTCTGCAAGCTCTCCAGGGCAACATAAAATGTGGGGCTCTGTGCTTTCTTTCCTTCTGAACAAGTGTTAGTGTTTTCTGCACAAACGCGATTCTGAGAAGCAATGTGAACACTTCTCCTTCCCAGGCACAGAGAAGGTGCTAGCAGGGAATTCTCTGCCTGCCTTTCCCCAGTGCTCTGCAAGCTCTCCAGGGCAACATAAAATCTGGGGCTCTGTGCTTTCTTTCCTTCTGAACAAGTGTTAGTGTTTTCTGCACAAACGCGATTCTGAGAAGCAATGTGAACACTTCTCCTTCCCAGGCACAGAGAAGGTGCTAGCAGGGAATTCTCTGCCTGCCTTTCCCCAGTGCTCTGCAAGCTCTCCAGGGCAACATAAGATGTGGGGCTCTGTGCTTTCTTTCCTTCTGGACAAGTGTTAGTGTTTTCTGCACAAACGCGATTCTGAGAAGCAATGTGAACACTTGTCCTTCCCAAGCACAGAGAAGGCGCTAGCAGGGAATTCTCTGCCTGCCTTTCCCCAGTGCTCTGCAAGCTCTCCAGGGCAACATAAAATGTGGGGCTCTGTGCTTTCTTTCCTTCTGAACAAGTGTTAGTGTTTTCTGCACAAACGCGATTCTGCGAAGCAATGTGAACACTTCTCCTTCCCAGGCACAGAGAAGGTGCTAGCAGGGAATTCGCTGCCTGCCTTTCCCCAGTGCTCTGCAAGCTCTCCAGGGCAACATAAAATGTGGGGCTCTGTGCTTTCTTTCCTTCTGAACAAGTGTTAGTGTTTTCTGCACAAACGCGATTCTGAGAAGCAATGTGAACACTTCTCCTTCCCAGGCACAGAGAAGGTGCTAGCAGGGAATTCTCTGCCTGCCTTTCCCCAGTGCTCTGCAAGCTCTCCAGGGCAACATAAAATCTGGGGCTCTGTGCTTTCTTTCCTTCTGAACAAGTGTTAGTGTTTTCTGCACAAACGCGATTCTGCGAAGAAATGTGAACACTTCTCCTTCCCAGGCACAGAGAAGGTGCTAGCAGGGAATTCTCTGCCTGCCTTTCCCCAGTGCTCTGCAAGCTCTCCAGGGCAACATAAAGCCTCGGGCTCTGTGCTTTCTTTCCTTCTGAACAAGTGTTAGTGTTTTCTGCACAAACGCGATTCTGAGAAGCAATGTGAACACTTCTCCTTCCCAGGCACAGAGAAGGTGCTAGCAGGGAATTCTCTGCCTGCCTTTCCCCAGTGCTCTGCAAGCTCTCCAGGGCAACATAAAATGTGGGGCTCTGTGCTTTCTTTCCTTCTGAACAAGTGTTAGTGTTTTCTGCACAAACGCGATTCTGAGAAGCAATGTGAACACTTCTCCTTCCCAGGCACAGAGAAGGTGCTAGCAGGGAATTCTCTGCCTGCCTTTCCCCAGTGCTCTGCAAGCTCTCCAGGGCAACATAAAATGTGGGGCTCTGTGCTTTCTTTCCTTCTGAACAAGTGTTAGTGTTTTCTGCACAAACGCGATTCTGCGAAGCAATGTGAACACTTCTCCTTCCCAGGCACAGAGAAGGTGCTAGCAGGGAATTCTCTGCCTGCCTTTCCCCAGTGCTCTGCAAGCTCTCCAGGGCAACATAAAATGTGGGGCTCTGTGCTTTCTTTCCTTCTGAACAAGTGTTAGTGTTTTCTGCACAAACGCGATTCTGAGAAGCAATGTGAACACTTCTCCTTCCCAGGCACAGAGAAGGTGCTAGCAGGGAATTCTCTGCCTGCCTTTCCCCAGTGCTCTGCAAGCTCTCCAGGGCAACATAAAATGTGGGGCTCTGTGCTTTCTTTCCTTCTGAACAAGTGTTAGTGTTTTCTGCACAAACGCGATTCTGCGAAGCAATGTGAACACTTCTCCTTCCCAGGCACAGAGAAGGTGCTAGCAGGGAATTCTCTGCCTGCCTTTCCCCAGTGCTCTGCAAGCTCTCCAGGGCAACATAAAATGTGGGGCTCTGTGCTTTCTTTCCTTCTGAACAAGTGTTAGTGTTTTCTGCACAAACGCGATTCTGAGAAGCAATGTGAACACTTCTCCTTCCCAGGCACAGAGAAGGTGCTAGCAGGGAATTCTCTGCCTGCCTTTCCCCAGTGCTCTGCAAGCTCTCCAGGGCAACATAAAATGTGGGGCTCTGTGCTTTCTTTCCTTCTGAACAAGTGTTAGTGTTTTCTGCACAAACGCGATTCTGCGAAGCAATGTGAACACTTTTGCTTCCCAGGCACAGAGAAGGTGCTAGCAGGGAATTCTCTGCCTGCCTTTCCCCAGTGCTCTGCAAGCTCTCCAGGGCAACATAAAATGTGGGGCTCTGTGCTTTCTTTCCTTCTGAATAAGTGTTAGTGTTTTCTGCACAAACGCGATTCTGCGAAGCAATGTGAACACTTCTCCTTCCCAGGCACAGAGAAGGTGCTAGCAGGGAATTCTCTGCCTGCCTTTCCCCAGTGCTCTGCAAGCTCTCCAGGGCAACATAAAATCTGGGGCTCTCTGCTTTCTTTCCTTCTGGACAAGTGTTAGTGTTTTCTGCACAAACGCGATTCTGCGAAGCAATGTGAACACTTCTCCTTCCCAGGCACAGAGAAGGTGCTAGCAGGGAATTCTCTGCCTGCCTTTCCCCAGTGCTCTGCAAGCTCTCCAGGGCAACATAAAATGTGGGGCTCTGTGCTTTCTTTCCTTCTGAACAAGTGTTAGTGTTTTCTGCACAAACGCGATTCTGCGAAGCAATGTGAACACTTCTCCTTCCCAGGCACAGAGAAGGTGCTAGCAGGGAATTCTCTGCCTGCCTTTCCCCAGTGCTCTGCAAGCTCTCCAGGGCAACATAAAATGTGGGGCTCTGTGCTTTCTTTCCTTCTGGACAAGTGTTAGTGTTTTCTGCACAAACGCGATTCTGAGAAGCAATGTGAACACTTCTCCTTCCCAGGCACAGAGAAGGTGCTAGCAGGGAATTCTCTGCCTGCCTTTCCCCAGTGCTCTGCAAGCTCTCCAGGGCAACATAAAATGTGGGGCTCTGTGCTTTCTTTCCTTCTGAACAAGTGTTAGTGTTTTCTGCACAAACGCGATTCTGAGAAGCAATGTGAACACTTCTCCTTCCCAGGCACAGAGAAGGTGCTAGCAGGGAATTCTCTGCCTGCCTTTCCCCAGTGCTCTGCAAGCTCTCCAGGGCAACATAAAATGTGGGGCTCTGTGCTTTCTTTCCTTCTGAACAAGTGTTAGTGTTTTCTGCACAAACGCGATTCTGCGAAACAATGTGAACACTTCTCCTTCCCAGGCACAGAGAAGGTGCTAGCAGGGAATTCTCTGCCTGCCTTTCCCCAGTGCTCTGCAAGCTCTCCAGGGCAACATAAGATGTGGGGCTCTGTGCTTTCTTTCCTTCTGGACAAGTGTTAGTGTTTTCTGCACAAACGCGATTCTGAGAAGCAATGTGAACACTTGTCCTTCCCAAGCACAGAGAAGGCGCTAGCAGGGAATTCTCTGCCTGCCTTTCCCCAGTGCTCTGCAAGCTCTCCAGGGCAACATAAAATGTGGGGCTCTGTGCTTTCTTTCCTTCTGGACAAGTGTTAGTGTTTTCTGCACAAACGCGATTCTGAGAAGCAATGTGAACACTTCTCCTTCCCAGGCACAGAGAAGGTGCTAGCAGGGAATTCTCTGCCTGCCTTTCCCCAGTGCTCTGCAAGCTCTCCAGGGCAACATAAAATGTGGGGCTCTGTGCTTTCTTTCCTTCTGAACAAGTGTTAGTGTTTTCTGCACAAACGCGATTCTGAGAAGCAATGTGAACACTTCTCCTTCCCAGGCACAGAGAAGGTGCTAGCAGGGAATTCTCTGCCTGCCTTTCCCCAGTGCTCTGCAAGCTCTCCAGGGCAACATAAAATCTGGGGCTCTGTGCTTTCTTTCCTTCTGAACAAGTGTTAGTGTTTTCTGCACAAACGCGATTCTGAGAAGCAATGTGAACACTTCTCCTTCCCAGGCACAGAGAAGGTGCTAGCAGGGAATTCTCTGCCTGCCTTTCCCCAGTGCTCTGCAAGCTCTCCAGGGCAACATAAGATGTGGGGCTCTGTGCTTTCTTTCCTTCTGGACAAGTGTTAGTGTTTTCTGCACAAACGCGATTCTGAGAAGCAATGTGAACACTTGTCCTTCCCAAGCACAGAGAAGGCGCTAGCAGGGAATTCTCTGCCTGCCTTTCCCCAGTGCTCTGCAAGCTCTCCAGGGCAACATAAAATGTGGGGCTCTGTGCTTTCTTTCCTTCTGAACAAGTGTTAGTGTTTTCTGCACAAACGCGATTCTGCGAAGCAATGTGAACACTTCTCCTTCCCAGGCACAGAGAAGGTGCTAGCAGGGAATTCGCTGCCTGCCTTTCCCCAGTGCTCTGCAAGCTCTCCAGGGCAACATAAAATGTGGGGCTCTGTGCTTTCTTTCCTTCTGAACAAGTGTTAGTGTTTTCTGCACAAACGCGATTCTGAGAAGCAATGTGAACACTTCTCCTTCCCAGGCACAGAGAAGGTGCTAGCAGGGAATTCTCTGCCTGCCTTTCCCCAGTGCTCTGCAAGCTCTCCAGGGCAACATAAAATCTGGGGCTCTGTGCTTTCTTTCCTTCTGAACAAGTGTTAGTGTTTTCTGCACAAACGCGATTCTGAGAAGCAATGTGAACACTTCTCCTTCCCAGGCACAGAGAAGGTGCTAGCAGGGAATTCTCTGCCTGCCTTTCCCCAGTGCTCTGCAAGCTCTCCAGGGCAACATAAAATGTGGGGCTCTGTGCTTTCTTTCCTTCTGAACAAGTGTTAGTGTTTTCTGCACAAACGCGATTCTGAGAAGCAATGTGAACACTTCTCCTTCCCAGGCACAGAGAAGGTGCTAGCAGGGAATTCTCTGCCTGCCTTTCCCCAGTGCTCTGCAAGCTCTCCAGGGCAACATAAAATCTGGGGCTCTGTGCTTTCTTTCCTTCTGAACAAGTGTTAGTGTTTTCTGCACAAACGCGATTCTGCGAAGCAATGTGAACACTTCTCCTTCCCAGGCACAGAGAAGGTGCTAGCAGGGAATTCTCTGCCTGCCTTTCCCCAGTGCTCTGCAAGCTCTCCAGGGCAACATAAAATCTGGGGCTCTGTGCTTTCTTTCCTTCTGAACAAGTGTTAGTGTTTTCTGCACAAACGCGATTCTGCGAAGCAATGTGAACACTTCTCCTTCCCAGGCACAGAGAAGGTGCTAGCAGGGAATTCTCTGCCTGCCTTTCCCCAGTGCTCTGCAAGCTCTCCAGGGCAACATAAAGCCTCGGGCTCTGTGCTTTCTTTCCTTCTGAACAAGTGTTAGTGTTTTCTGCACAAACGCGATTCTGAGAAGCAATGTGAACACTTCTCCTTCCCAGGCACAGAGAAGGTGCTAGCAGGGAATTCTCTGCCTGCCTTTCCCCAGTGCTCTGCAAGCTCTCCAGGGCAACATAAAATGTGGGGCTCTGTGCTTTCTTTCCTTCTGAACAAGTGTTAGTGTTTTCTGCACAAACGCGATTCTGAGAAGCAATGTGAACACTTCTCCTTCCCAGGCACAGAGAAGGTGCTAGCAGGGAATTCTCTGCCTGCCTTTCCCCAGTGCTCTGCAAGCTCTCCAGGGCAACATAAAATGTGGGGCTCTGTGCTTTCTTTCCTTCTGAACAAGTGTTAGTGTTTTCTGCACAAACGCGATTCTGCGAAGAAATGTGAACACTTCTCCTTTCCAGGCACAGAGAAGGTGCTAGCAGGGAATTCTCTGCCTGCCTTTCCCCAGTGCTCTGCAAGCTCTCCAGGGCAACATAAAATGTGGGGCTCTGTGCTTTCTTTCCTTCTGAACAAGTGTTAGTGTTTTCTGCACAAACGCGATTCTGCGAAGCAATGTGAACACTTCTCCTTCCCAGGCACAGAGAAGGTGCTAGCAGGGAATTCTCTGCCTGCCTTTCCCCAGTGCTCTGCAAGCTCTCCAGGGCAACATAAAATGTGGGGCTCTGTGCTTTCTTTCCTTCTGAACAAGTGTTAGTGTTTTCTGCACAAACGCGATTCTGAGAAGCAATGTGAACACTTCTCCTTCCCAGGCACAGAGAAGGTGCTAGCAGGGAATTCTCTGCCTGCCTTTCCCCAGTGCTCTGCAAGCTCTCCAGGGCAACATAAAATGTGGGGCTCTGTGCTTTCTTTCCTTCTGAACAAGTGTTAGTGTTTGCTGCACAAACGCGATTCTGCGAAGCAATGTGAACACTTGTGCTTCCCAGGCACAGAGAAGGTGCTAGCAGGGAATTCTCTGCCTGCCTTTCCCCAGTGCTCTGCAAGCTCTCCAGGGCAACATAAAATGTGGGGCTCTGTGCTTTCTTTCCTTCTGAACAAGTGTTAGTGTTTTCTGCACAAACGCGATTCTGCGAAGCAATGTGAACACTTCTCCTTCCCAGGCACAGAGAAGGTGCTAGCAGGGAATTCTCTGCCTGCCTTTCCCCAGTGCTCTGCAAGCTCTCCAGGGCAACATAAAGCCTCGGGCTCTGTGCTTTCTTTCCTTCTGAACAAGTGTTAGTGTTTTCTGCACAAACGCGATTCTGCGAAGCAATGTGAACACTTCTCCTTCCCAGGCACAGAGAAGGTGCTAGCAGGGAATTCTCTGCCTGCCTTTCCCCAGTGCTCTGCAAGCTCTCCAGGGCAACATAAAATCTGGGGCTCTGTGCTTTCTTTCCTTCTGAACAAGTGTTAGTGTTTTCTGCACAAACGCGATTCTGCGAAGCAATGTGAACACTTCTCCTTCCCAGGCACAGAGAAGGTGCTAGCAGGGAATTCTCTGCCTGCCTTTCCCCAGTGCTCTGCAAGCTCTCCAGGGCAACATAAAATGTGGGGCTCTGTGCTTTCTTTCCTTCTGAACAAGTGTTAGTGTTTTCTGCACAAACGCGATTCTGAGAAGCAATGTGAACACTTCTCCTTCCCAGGCACAGAGAAGGTGCTAGCAGGGAATTCTCTGCCTGCCTTTCCCCAGTGCTCTGCAAGCTCTCCAGGGCAACATAAAATGTGGGGCTCTGTGCTTTCTTTCCTTCTGAACAAGTGTTAGTGTTTTCTGCACAAACGCGATTCTGAGAAGCAATGTGAACACTTCTCCTTCCCAGGCACAGAGAAGGTGCTAGCAGGGAATTCTCTGCCTGCCTTTCCCCAGTGCTCTGCAAGCTCTCCAGGGCAACATAAAATGTGGGGCTCTGTGCTTTCTTTCCTTCTGAACAAGTGTTAGTGTTTTCTGCACAAACGCGATTCTGCGAAGCAATGTGAACACTTCTCCTTCCCAGGCACAGAGAAGGTGCTAGCAGGGAATTCTCTGCCTGCCTTTCCCCAGTGCTCTGCAAGCTCTCCAGGGCAACATAAAATGTGGGGCTCTGTGCTTTCTTTCCTTCTGAACAAGTGTTAGTGTTTGCTGCACAAACGCGATTCTGCGAAGCAATGTGAACACTTCTCCTTCCCAGGCACAGAGAAGGTGCTAGCAGGGAATTCTCTGCCTGCCTTTCCCCAGTGCTCTGCAAGCTCTCCAGGGCAACATAAAATGTGGGGCTCTGTGCTTTCTTTCCTTCTGAACAAGTGTTAGTGTTTTCTGCACAAACGCGATTCTGAGAAGCAATGTGAACACTTCTCCTTCCCAGGCACAGAGAAGGTGCTAGCAGGGAATTCTCTGCCTGCCTTTCCCCAGTGCTCTGCAAGCTCTCCAGGGCAACATAAAATGTGGGGCTCTGTGCTTTCTTTCCTTCTGAACAAGTGTTAGTGTTTTCTGCACAAACGCGATTCTGAGAAGCAATGTGAACACTTCTCCTTCCCAGGCACAGAGAAGGTGCTAGCAGGGAATTCTCTGCCTGCCTTTCCCCAGTGCTCTGCAAGCTCTCCAGGGCAACATAAAATGTGGGGCTCTGTGCTTTCTTTCCTTCTGAACAAGTGTTAGTGTTTTCTGCACAAACGCGATTCTGAGAAGCAATGTGAACACTTCTCCTTCCCAGGCACAGAGAAGGTGCTAGCAGGGAATTCTCTGCCTGCCTTTCCCCAGTGCTCTGCAAGCTCTCCAGGGCAACATAAAGCCTCGGGCTCTGTGCTTTCTTTCCTTCTGAACAAGTGTTAGTGTTTTCTGCACAAACGCGATTCTGCGAAGCAATGTGAACACTTCTCCTTCCCAGGCACAGAGAAGGTGCTAGCAGGGAATTTTCTGCCTGCCTTTCCCCAGTGCTCTGCAAGCTCTCCAGGGCAACATAAAATGTGGGGCTCTGTGCTTTCTTTCCTTCTGAACAAGTGTTAGTGTTTTCTGCACAAACGCGATTCTGAGAAGCAATGTGAACACTTCTCCTTCCCAGGCACAGAGAAGGTGCTAGCAGGGAATTCTCTGCCTGCCTTTCCCCAGTGCTCTGCAAGCTCTCCAGGGCAACATAAAATGTGGGGCTCTGTGCTTTCTTTCCTTCTGAACAAGTGTTAGTGTTTTCTGCACAAACGCGATTCTGCGAAGCAATGTGAACACTTCTCCTTCCCAGGCACAGAGAAGGTGCTAGCAGGGAATTCTCTGCCTGCCTTTCCCCAGTGCTCTGCAAGCTCTCCAGGGCAACATAAAATGTGGGGCTCTGTGCTTTCTTTCCTTCTGAACAAGTGTTAGTGTTTTCTGCACAAACGCGATTCTGAGAAGCAATGTGAACACTTCTCCTTCCCAGGCACAGAGAAGGTGCTAGCAGGGAATTCTCTGCCTGCCTTTCCCCAGTGCTCTGCAAGCTCTCCAGGGCAACATAAAATGTGGGGCTCTGTGCTTTCTTTCCTTCTGAACAAGTGTTAGTGTTTTCTGCACAAACGCGATTCTGAGAAGCAATGTGAACACTTCTCCTTCCCAGGCACAGAGAAGGTGCTAGCAGGGAATTCTCTGCCTGCCTTTCCCCAGTGCTCTGCAAGCTCTCCAGGGCAACATAAAATGTGGGGCTCTGTGCTTTCTTTCCTTCTGAACAAGTGTTAGTGTTTTCTGCACAAACGCGATTCTGCGAAACAATGTGAACACTTCTCCTTCCCAGGCACAGAGAAGGTGCTAGCAGGGAATTCTCTGCCTGCCTTTCCCCAGTGCTCTGCAAGCTCTCCAGGGCAACATAAGATGTGGGGCTCTGTGCTTTCTTTCCTTCTGGACAAGTGTTAGTGTTTTCTGCACAAACGCGATTCTGCGAAGCAATGTGAACACTTCTCCTTCCCAAGCACAGAGAAGGCGCTAGCAGGGAATTCTCTGCCTGCCTTTCCCCAGTGCTCTGCAAGCTCTCCAGGGCAACATAAAATGTGGGGCTCTGTGCTTTCTTTCCTTCTGGACAAGTGTTAGTGTTTTCTGCACAAACGCGATTCTGAGAAGCAATGTGAACACTTCTCCTTCCCAGGCACAGAGAAGGTGCTAGCAGGGAATTCTCTGCCTGCCTTTCCCCAGTGCTCTGCAAGCTCTCCAGGGCAACATAAAATGTGGGGCTCTGTGCTTTCTTTCCTTCTGAACAAGTGTTAGTGTTTTCTGCACAAACGCGATTCTGAGAAGCAATGTGAACACTTCTCCTTCCCAGGCACAGAGAAGGTGCTAGCAGGGAATTCTCTGCCTGCCTTTCCCCAGTGCTCTGCAAGCTCTCCAGGGCAACATAAAATCTGGGGCTCTGTGCTTTCTTTCCTTCTGAACAAGTGTTAGTGTTTTCTGCACAAACGCGATTCTGAGAAGCAATGTGAACACTTCTCCTTCCCAGGCACAGAGAAGGTGCTAGCAGGGAATTCTCTGCCTGCCTTTCCCCAGTGCTCTGCAAGCTCTCCAGGGCAACATAAGATGTGGGGCTCTGTGCTTTCTTTCCTTCTGGACAAGTGTTAGTGTTTTCTGCACAAACGCGATTCTGAGAAGCAATGTGAACACTTGTCCTTCCCAAGCACAGAGAAGGCGCTAGCAGGGAATTCTCTGCCTGCCTTTCCCCAGTGCTCTGCAAGCTCTCCAGGGCAACATAAAATGTGGGGCTCTGTGCTTTCTTTCCTTCTGAACAAGTGTTAGTGTTTTCTGCACAAACGCGATTCTGCGAAGCAATGTGAACACTTCTCCTTCCCAGGCACAGAGAAGGTGCTAGCAGGGAATTCGCTGCCTGCCTTTCCCCAGTGCTCTGCAAGCTCTCCAGGGCAACATAAAATCTGGGGCTCTGTGCTTTCTTTCCTTCTGAACAAGTGTTAGTGTTTTCTGCACAAACGCGATTCTGAGAAGCAATGTGAACACTTCTCCTTCCCAGGCACAGAGAAGGTGCTAGCAGGGAATTCTCTGCCTGCCTTTCCCCAGTGCTCTGCAAGCTCTCCAGGGCAACATAAAATGTGGGGCTCTGTGCTTTCTTTCCTTCTGAACAAGTGTTAGTGTTTTCTGCACAAACGCGATTCTGAGAAGCAATGTGAACACTTCTCCTTCCCAGGCACAGAGAAGGTGCTAGCAGGGAATTCTCTGCCTGCCTTTCCCCAGTGCTCTGCAAGCTCTCCAGGGCAACATAAAATCTGGGGCTCTGTGCTTTCTTTCCTTCTGAACAAGTGTTAGTGTTTTCTGCACAAACGCGATTCTGCGAAGCAATGTGAACACTTCTCCTTCCCAGGCACAGAGAAGGTGCTAGCAGGGAATTCTCTGCCTGCCTTTCCCCAGTGCTCTGCAAGCTCTCCAGGGCAACATAAAATCTGGGGCTCTGTGCTTTCTTTCCTTCTGAACAAGTGTTAGTGTTTTCTGCACAAACGCGATTCTGCGAAGCAATGTGAACACTTCTCCTTCCCAGGCACAGAGAAGGTGCTAGCAGGGAATTCTCTGCCTGCCTTTCCCCAGTGCTCTGCAAGCTCTCCAGGGCAACATAAAGCCTCGGGCTCTGTGCTTTCTTTCCTTCTGAACAAGTGTTAGTGTTTTCTGCACAAACGCGATTCTGAGAAGCAATGTGAACACTTCTCCTTCCCAGGCACAGAGAAGGTGCTAGCAGGGAATTCTCTGCCTGCCTTTCCCCAGTGCTCTGCAAGCTCTCCAGGGCAACATAAAATGTGGGGCTCTGTGCTTTCTTTCCTTCTGAACAAGTGTTAGTGTTTTCTGCACAAACGCGATTCTGAGAAGCAATGTGAACACTTCTCCTTCCCAGGCACAGAGAAGGTGCTAGCAGGGAATTCTCTGCCTGCCTTTCCCCAGTGCTCTGCAAGCTCTCCAGGGCAACATAAAATGTGGGGCTCTGTGCTTTCTTTCCTTCTGAACAAGTGTTAGTGTTTTCTGCACAAACGCGATTCTGAGAAGCAATGTGAACACTTGTCCTTCCCAAGCACAGAGAAGGCGCTAGCAGGGAATTCTCTGCCTGCCTTTCCCCAGTGCTCTGCAAGCTCTCCAGGGCAACATAAAATGTGGGGCTCTGTGCTTTCTTTCCTTCTGAACAAGTGTTAGTGTTTTCTGCACAAACGCGATTCTGCGAAGCAATGTGAACACTTCTCCTTCCCAGGCACAGAGAAGGTGCTAGCAGGGAATTCGCTGCCTGCCTTTCCCCAGTGCTCTGCAAGCTCTCCAGGGCAACATAAAATGTGGGGCTCTGTGCTTTCTTTCCTTCTGAACAAGTGTTAGTGTTTTCTGCACAAACGCGATTCTGAGAAGCAATGTGAACACTTCTCCTTCCCAGGCACAGAGAAGGTGCTAGCAGGGAATTCTCTGCCTGCCTTTCCCCAGTGCTCTGCAAGCTCTCCAGGGCAACATAAAATCTGGGGCTCTGTGCTTTCTTTCCTTCTGAACAAGTGTTAGTGTTTTCTGCACAAACGCGATTCTGAGAAGCAATGTGAACACTTCTCCTTCCCAGGCACAGAGAAGGTGCTAGCAGGGAATTCTCTGCCTGCCTTTCCCCAGTGCTCTGCAAGCTCTCCAGGGCAACATAAAATGTGGGGCTCTGTGCTTTCTTTCCTTCTGAACAAGTGTTAGTGTTTTCTGCACAAACGCGATTCTGAGAAGCAATGTGAACACTTCTCCTTCCCAGGCACAGAGAAGGTGCTAGCAGGGAATTCTCTGCCTGCCTTTCCCCAGTGCTCTGCAAGCTCTCCAGGGCAACATAAAATCTGGGGCTCTGTGCTTTCTTTCCTTCTGAACAAGTGTTAGTGTTTTCTGCACAAACGCGATTCTGCGAAGCAATGTGAACACTTCTCCTTCCCAGGCACAGAGAAGGTGCTAGCAGGGAATTCTCTGCCTGCCTTTCCCCAGTGCTCTGCAAGCTCTCCAGGGCAACATAAAATGTGGGGCTCTGTGCTTTCTTTCCTTCTGAACAAGTGTTAGTGTTTTCTGCACAAACGCGATTCTGCGAAGCAATGTGAACACTTCTCCTTCCCAGGCACAGAGAAGGTGCTAGCAGGGAATTCTCTGCCTGCCTTTCCCCAGTGCTCTGCAAGCTCTCCAGGGCAACATAAAGCCTCGGGCTCTGTGCTTTCTTTCCTTCTGAACAAGTGTTAGTGTTTTCTGCACAAACGCGATTCTGAGAAGCAATGTGAACACTTCTCCTTCCCAGGCACAGAGAAGGTGCTAGCAGGGAATTCTCTGCCTGCCTTTCCCCAGTGCTCTGCAAGCTCTCCAGGGCAACATAAAATGTGGGGCTCTGTGCTTTCTTTCCTTCTGAACAAGTGTTAGTGTTTGCTGCACAAACGCAATTCTGAGAAGCAATGTGAACACTTCTCCTTCCCAGGCACAGAGAAGGTGCTAGCAGGGAATTCTCTGCCTGCCTTTCCCCAGTGCTCTGCAAGCTCTCCAGGGCAACATAAAATGTGGGGCTCTGTGCTTTCTTTCCTTCTGAACAAGTGTTAGTGTTTTCTGCACAAACGCGATTCTGCGAAGCAATGTGAACACTTTTGCTTCCCAGGCACAGAGAAGGTGCTAGCAGGGAATTCTCTGCCTGCCTTTCCCCAGTGCTCTGCAAGCTCTCCAGGGCAACATAAAATGTGGGGCTCTGTGCTTTCTTTCCTTCTGAACAAGTGTTAGTGTTTTCTGCACAAACGCGATTCTGCGAAGCAATGTGAACACTTCTCCTTCCCAGGCACAGAGAAGGTGCTAGCAGGGAATTCTCTGCCTGCCTTTCCCCAGTGCTCTGCAAGCTCTCCAGGGCAACATAAAATGTGGGGCTCTGTGCTTTCTTTCCTTCTGAACAAGTGTTAGTGTTTTCTGCACAAACGCGATTCTGAGAAGCAATGTGAACACTTCTCCTTCCCAGGCACAGAGAAGGTGCTAGCAGGGAATTCTCTGCCTGCCTTTCCCCAGTGCTCTGCAAGCTCTCCAGGGCAACATAAAATGTGGGGCTCTGTGCTTTCTTTCCTTCTGAACAAGTGTTAGTGTTTTCTGCACAAACGCGATTCTGCGAAGCAATGTGAACACTTCTCCTTCCCAGGCACAGAGAAGGTGCTAGCAGGGAATTCTCTGCCTGCCTTTCCCCAGTGCTCTGCAAGCTCTCCAGGGCAACATAAAATGTGGGGCTCTGTGCTTTCTTTCCTTCTGAACAAGTGTTAGTGTTTTCTGCACAAACGCGATTCTGAGAAGCAATGTGAACACTTCTCCTTCCCAGGCACAGAGAAGGTGCTAGCAGGGAATTCTCTGCCTGCCTTTCGCCAGTGCTCTGCAAGCTCTCCAGGGCAACATAAAATGTGGGGCTCTGTGCTTTCTTTCCTTCTGAACAAGTGTTAGTGTTTTCTGCACAAACGCGATTCTGCGAAGCAATGTGAACACTTCTCCTTCCCAGGCACAGAGAAGGTGCTAGCAGGGAATTCTCTGCCTGCCTTTCCCCAGTGCTCTGCAAGCTCTCCAGGGCAACATAAAATCTGGGGCTCTGTGCTTTCTTTCCTTCTGGACAAGTGTTAGTGTTTTCTGCACAAACGCGATTCTGCGAAGCAATGTGAACACTTCTCCTTCCCAGGCACAGAGAAGGTGCTAGCAGGGAATTCTCTGCCTGCCTTTCCCCAGTGCTCTGCAAGCTCTCCAGGGCAACATAAAATGTGGGGCTCTGTGCTTTCTTTCCTTCTGGACAAGTGTTAGTGTTTTCTGCACAAACGCGATTCTGAGAAGCAATGTGAACACTTCTCCTTCCCAGGCACAGAGAAGGTGCTAGCAGGGAATTCTCTGCCTGCCTTTCCCCAGTGCTCTGCAAGCTCTCCAGGGCAACATAAAATGTGGGGCTCTGTGCTTTCTTTCCTTCTGAACAAGTGTTAGTGTTTTCTGCACAAACGCGATTCTGAGAAGCAATGTGAACACTTCTCCTTCCCAGGCACAGAGAAGGTGCTAGCAGGGAATTCTCTGCCTGCCTTTCCCCAGTGCTCTGCAAGCTCTCCAGGGCAACATAAAATGTGGGGCTCTGTGCTTTCTTTCCTTCTGAACAAGTGTTAGTGTTTTCTGCACAAACGCGATTCTGCGAAACAATGTGAACACTTCTCCTTCCCAAGCACAGAGAAGGTGCTAGCAGGGAATTCTCTGCCTGCCTTTCCCCAGTGCTCTGCAAGCTCTCCAGGGCAACATAAGATGTGGGGCTCTGTGCTTTCTTTCCTTCTGGACAAGTGTTAGTGTTTTCTGCACAAACGCGATTCTGAGAAGCAATGTGAACACTTGTCCTTCCCAAGCACAGAGAAGGCGCTAGCAGGGAATTCTCTGCCTGCCTTTCCCCAGTGCTCTGCAAGCTCTCCAGGGCAACATAAAATGTGGGGCTCTGTGCTTTCTTTCGTTCTGGACAAGTGTTAGTGTTTTCTGCACAAACGCGATTCTGAGAAGCAATGTGAACACTTCTCCTTCCCAGGCACAGAGAAGGTGCTAGCAGGGAATTCTCTGCCTGCCTTTCCCCAGTGCTCTGCAAGCTCTCCAGGGCAACATAAAATGTGGGGCTCTGTGCTTTCTTTCCTTCTGAACAAGTGTTAGTGTTTTCTGCACAAACGCGATTCTGAGAAGCAATGTGAACACTTCTCCTTCCCAGGCACAGAGAAGGTGCTAGCAGGGAATTCTCTGCCTGCCTTTCCCCAGTGCTCTGCAAGCTCTCCAGGGCAACATAAAATCTGGGGCTCTGTGCTTTCTTTCCTTCTGAACAAGTGTTAGTGTTTTCTGCACAAACGCGATTCTGAGAAGCAATGTGAACACTTCTCCTTCCCAGGCACAGAGAAGGTGCTAGCAGGGAATTCTCTGCCTGCCTTTCCCCAGTGCTCTGCAAGCTCTCCAGGGCAACATAAGATGTGGGGCTCTGTGCTTTCTTTCCTTCTGGACAAGTGTTAGTGTTTTCTGCACAAACGCGATTCTGAGAAGCAATGTGAACACTTGTCCTTCCCAAGCACAGAGAAGGCGCTAGCAGGGAATTCTCTGCCTGCCTTTCCCCAGTGCTCTGCAAGCTCTCCAGGGCAACATAAAATGTGGGGCTCTGTGCTTTCTTTCCTTCTGAACAAGTGTTAGTGTTTTCTGCACAAACGCGATTCTGCGAAGCAATGTGAACACTTCTCCTTCCCAGGCACAGAGAAGGTGCTAGCAGGGAATTCGCTGCCTGCCTTTCCCCAGTGCTCTGCAAGCTCTCCAGGGCAACATAAAATGTGGGGCTCTGTGCTTTCTTTCCTTCTGAACAAGTGTTAGTGTTTTCTGCACAAACGCGATTCTGAGAAGCAATGTGAACACTTCTCCTTCCCAGGCACAGAGAAGGTGCTAGCAGGGAATTCTCTGCCTGCCTTTCCCCAGTGCTCTGCAAGCTCTCCAGGGCAACATAAAATGTGGGGCTCTGTGCTTTCTTTCCTTCTGAACAAGTGTTAGTGTTTTCTGCACAAACGCGATTCTGAGAAGCAATGTGAACACTTCTCCTTCCCAGGCACAGAGAAGGTGCTAGCAGGGAATTCTCTGCCTGCCTTTCCCCAGTGCTCTGCAAGCTCTCCAGGGCAACATAAAATGTGGGGCTCTGTGCTTTCTTTCCTTCTGAACAAGTGTTAGTGTTTTCTGCACAAACGCGATTCTGAGAAGCAATGTGAACACTTCTCCTTCCCAGGCACAGAGAAGGTGCTAGCAGGGAATTCTCTGCCTGCCTTTCCCCAGTGCTCTGCAAGCTCTCCAGGGCAACATAAAATCTGGGGCTCTGTGCTTTCTTTCCTTCTGAACAAGTGTTAGTGTTTTCTGCACAAACGCGATTCTGCGAAGCAATGTGAACACTTCTCCTTCCCAGGCACAGAGAAGGTGCTAGCAGGGAATTCTCTGCCTGCCTTTCCCCAGTGCTCTGCAAGCTCTCCAGGGCAACATAAAATCTGGGGCTCTGTGCTTTCTTTCCTTCTGAACAAGTGTTAGTGTTTTCTGCACAAACGCGATTCTGCGAAGCAATGTGAACACTTCTCCTTCCCAGGCACAGAGAAGGTGCTAGCAGGGAATTCTCTGCCTGCCTTTCCCCAGTGCTCTGCAAGCTCTCCAGGGCAACATAAAGCCTCGGGCTCTGTGCTTTCTTTCCTTCTGAACAAGTGTTAGTGTTTTCTGCACAAACGCGATTCTGAGAAGCAATGTGAACACTTCTCCTTCCCAGGCACAGAGAAGGTGCTAGCAGGGAATTCTCTGCCTGCCTTTCCCCAGTGCTCTGCAAGCTCTCCAGGGCAACAGAAAATGTGGGGCTCTGTGCTTTCTTTCCTTCTGAACAAGTGTTAGTGTTTTCTGCACAAACGCGATTCTGAGAAGCAATGTGAACACTTCTCCTTCCCAGGCACAGAGAAGGTGCTAGCAGGGAATTCTCTGCCTGCCTTTCCCCAGTGCTCTGCAAGCTCTCCAGGGCAACATAAAATGTGGGGCTCTGTGCTTTCTTTCCTTCTGAACAAGTGTTAGTGTTTTCTGCACAAACGCGATTCTGAGAAGCAATGTGAACACTTCTCCTTCCCAGGCACAGAGAAGGTGCTAGCAGGGAATTCTCTGCCTGCCTTTCCCCAGTGCTCTGCAAGCTCTCCAGGGCAACATAAAATCTGGGGCTCTGTGCTTTCTTTCCTTCTGAACAAGTGTTAGTGTTTGCTGCACAAACGCGATTCTGCGAAGCAATGTGAACACTTCTCCTTCCCAGGCACAGAGAAGGTGCTAGCAGGGAATTCTCTGCCTGCCTTTCCCCAGTGCTCTGCAAGCTCTCCAGGGCAACATAAAATGTGGGGCTCTGTGCTTTCTTTCCTTCTGAACAAGTGTTAGTGTTTTCTGCACAAACGCGATTCTGAGAAGCAATGTGAACACTTCTCCTTCCCAGGCACAGAGAAGGTGCTAGCAGGGAATTCTCTGCCTGCCTTTCCCCAGTGCTCTGCAAGCTCTCCAGGGCAACATAAAATGTGGGGCTCTGTGCTTTCTTTCCTTCTGAACAAGTGTTAGTGTTTTCTGCACAAACGCGATTCTGCGAAGCAATGTGAACACTTCTCCTTCCCAGGCACAGAGAAGGTGCTAGCAGGGAATTCTCTGCCTGCCTTTCCCCAGTGCTCTGCAAGCTCTCCAGGGCAACATAAAATGTGGGGCTCTGTGCTTTCTTTCCTTCTGAACAAGTGTTAGTGTTTTCTGCACAAACGCGATTCTGAGAAGCAATGTGAACACTTCTCCTTCCCAGGCACAGAGAAGGTGCTAGCAGGGAATTCTCTGCCTGCCTTTCCCCAGTGCTCTGCAAGCTCTCCAGGGCAACATAAAGCCTCGGGCTCTGTGCTTTCTTTCCTTCTGAACAAGTGTTAGTGTTTTCTGCACAAACGCGATTCTGCGAAGCAATGTGAACACTTCTCCTTCCCAGGCACAGAGAAGGTGCTAGCAGGGAATTCTCTGCCTGCCTTTCCCCAGTGCTCTGCAAGCTCTCCAGGGCAACATAAAATCTGGGGCTCTGTGCTTTCTTTCCTTCTGAACAAGTGTTAGTGTTTTCTGCACAAACGCGATTCTGCGAAGCAATGTGAACACTTCTCCTTCCCAGGCACAGAGAAGGTGCTAGCAGGGAATTCTCTGCCTGCCTTTCCCCAGTGCTCTGCAAGCTCTCCAGGGCAACATAAAGCCTCGGGCTCTGTGCTTTCTTTCCTTCTGAACAAGTGTTAGTGTTTTCTGCACAAACGCGATTCTGAGAAGCAATGTGAACACTTCTCCTTCCCAGGCACAGAGAAGGTGCTAGCAGGGAATTCTCTGCCTGCCTTTCCCCAGTGCTCTGCAAGCTCTCCAGGGCAACATAAAATGTGGGGCTCTGTGCTTTCTTTCCTTCTGAACAAGTGTTAGTGTTTTCTGCACAAACGCGATTCTGAGAAGCAATGTGAACACTTCTCCTTCCCAGGCACAGAGAAGGTGCTAGCAGGGAATTCTCTGCCTGCCTTTCCCCAGTGCTCTGCAAGCTCTCCAGGGCAACATAAAATGTGGGGCTCTGTGCTTTCTTTCCTTCTGAACAAGTGTTAGTGTTTTCTGCACAAACGCGATTCTGCGAAGCAATGTGAACACTTCTCCTTCCCAGGCACAGAGAAGGTGCTAGCAGGGAATTCTCTGCCTGCCTTTCCCCAGTGCTCTGCAAGCTCTCCAGGGCAACATAAAATGTGGGGCTCTGTGCTTTCTTTCCTTCTGAACAAGTGTTAGTGTTTGCTGCACAAACGCGATTCTGCGAAGCAATGTGAACACTTCTCCTTCCCAGGCACAGAGAAGGTGCTAGCAGGGAATTCTCTGCCTGCCTTTCCCCAGTGCTCTGCAAGCTCTCCAGGGCAACATAAAATGTGGGGCTCTGTGCTTTCTTTCCTTCTGAACAAGTGTTAGTGTTTTCTGCACAAACGCGATTCTGCGAAGCAATGTGAACACTTCTCCTTCCCAGGCACAGAGAAGGTGCTAGCAGGGAATTCTCTGCCTGCCTTTCCCCAGTGCTCTGCAAGCTCTCCAGGGCAACATAAAATGTGGGGCTCTGTGCTTTCTTTCCTTCTGAACAAGTGTTAGTGTTTTCTGCACAAACGCGATTCTGCGAAGCAATGTGAACACTTCTCCTTCCCAGGCACAGAGAAGGTGCTAGCAGGGAATTCTCTGCCTGCCTTTCCCCAGTGCTCTGCAAGCTCTCCAGGGCAACATAAAATGTGGGGCTCTGTGCTTTCTTTCCTTCTGAACAAGTGTTAGTGTTTTCTGCACAAACGCGATTCTGCGAAGCAATGTGAACACTTCTCCTTCCCAGGCACAGAGAAGGTGCTAGCAGGGAATTTTCTGCCTGCCTTTCCCCAGTGCTCTGCAAGCTCTCCAGGGCAACATAAAATGTGGGGCTCTGTGCTTTCTTTCCTTCTGAACAAGTGTTAGTGTTTTCTGCACAAACGCGATTCTGAGAAGCAATGTGAACACTTCTCCTTCCCAGGCACAGAGAAGGTGCTAGCAGGGAATTCTCTGCCTGCCTTTCCCCAGTGCTCTGCAAGCTCTCCAGGGCAACATAAAATGTGGGGCTCTGTGCTTTCTTTCCTTCTGAACAAGTGTTAGTGTTTTCTGCACAAACGCGATTCTGCGAAGCAATGTGAACACTTCTCCTTCCCAGGCACAGAGAAGGTGCTAGCAGGGAATTCTCTGCCTGCCTTTCCCCAGTGCTCTGCAAGCTCTCCAGGGCAACATAAAATGTGGGGCTCTGTGCTTTCTTTCCTTCTGAACAAGTGTTAGTGTTTTCTGCACAAACGCGATTCTGAGAAGCAATGTGAACACTTCTCCTTCCCAGGCACAGAGCAGGTGCTAGCAGGGAATTCTCTGCCTGCCTTTCCCCAGTGCTCTGCAAGCTCTCCAGGGCAACATAAAATGTGGGGCTCTGTGCTTTCTTTCCTTCTGAACAAGTGTTAGTGTTTTCTGCACAAACGCGATTCTGCGAAGCAATGTGAACACTTCTCCTTCCCAGGCACAGAGAAGGTGCTAGCAGGGAATTCTCTGCCTGCCTTTCCCCAGTGCTCTGCAAGCTCTCCAGGGCAACATAAAATGTGGGGCTCTGTGCTTTCTTTCCTTCTGAACAAGTGTTAGTGTTTGCTGCACAAACGCGATTCTGAGAAGCAATGTGAACACTTCTCCTTCCCAGGCACAGAGAAGGTGCTAGCAGGGAATTCTCTGCCTGCCTTTCCCCAGTGCTCTGCAAGCTCTCCAGGGCAACATAAAATGTGGGGCTCTGTGCTTTCTTTCCTTCTGAACAAGTGTTAGTGTTTTCTGCACAAACGCGATTCTGCGAAGCAATGTGAACACTTCTCCTTCCCAGGCACAGAGAAGGTGCTAGCAGGGAATTCTCTGCCTGCCTTTCCCCAGTGCTCTGCAAGCTCTCCAGGGCAACATAAAATGTGGGGCTCTGTGCTTTCTTTCCTTCTGAACAAGTGTTAGTGTTTTCTGCACAAACGCGATTCTGCGAAGCAATGTGAACACTTCTCCTTCCCAGGCACA
This sequence comes from Strix occidentalis, assembly GCA_030819815.1. NCBI lineage: Eukaryota > Metazoa > Chordata > Aves > Strigiformes > Strigidae > Strix > Strix occidentalis. The sequence continues at coordinate 52,773 of JASWHU010000416.1, forward strand.
GAGAAGGTGCTAGCAGGGAATTCTCTGCCTGCCTTTCCCCAGTGCTCTGCAAGCTCTCCAGGGCAACATAAAGCCTCGGGCTCTGTGCTTTCTTTCCTTCTGAACAAGTGTTAGTGTTTTCTGCACAAACGCGATTCTGCGAAGCAATGTGAACACTTCTCCTTCCCAGGCACAGAGAAGGTGCTAGCAGGGAATTCTCTGCCTGCCTTTCCCCAGTGCTCTGCAAGCTCTCCAGGGCAACATAAAATGTGGGGCTCTGTGCTTTCTTTCCTTCTGAACAAGTGTTAGTGTTTTCTGCACAAACGCGATTCTGCGAAGCAATGTGAACACTTCTCCTTCCCAGGCACAGAGAAGGTGCTAGCAGGGAATTCTCTGCCTGCCTTTCCCCAGTGCTCTGCAAGCTCTCCAGGGCAACATAAAATGTGGGGCTCTGTGCTTTCTTTCCTTCTGAACAAGTGTTAGTGTTTTCTGCACAAACGCGATTCTGAGAAGCAATGTGAACACTTCTCCTTCCCAGGCACAGAGAAGGTGCTAGCAGGGAATTCTCTGCCTGCCTTTCCCCAGTGCTCTGCAAGCTCTCCAGGGCAACATAAAATCTGGGGCTCTGTGCTTTCTTTCCTTCTGAACAAGTGTTAGTGTTTTCTGCACAAACGCGATTCTGCGAAGCAATGTGAACACTTCTCCTTCCCAGGCACAGAGAAGGTGCTAGCAGGGAATTCTCTGCCTGCCTTTCCCCAGTGCTCTGCAAGCTCTCCAGGGCAACATAAAGCCTCGGGCTCTGTGCTTTCTTTCCTTCTGAACAAGTGTTAGTGTTTGCTGCACAAACGCGATTCTGCGAAGCAATGTGAACACTTCTCCTTCCCAGGCACAGAGAAGGTGCTAGCAGGGAATTCTCTGCCTGCCTTTCCCCAGTGCTCTGCAAGCTCTCCAGGGCAACATAAAATGTGGGGCTCTGTGCTTTCTTTCCTTCTGAACAAGTGTTAGTGTTTTCTGCACAAACGCGATTCTGAGAAGCAATGTGAACACTTCTCCTTCCCAGGCACAGAGAAGGTGCTAGCAGGGAATTCTCTGCCTGCCTTTCCCCAGTGCTCTGCAAGCTCTCCAGGGCAACATAAAATGTGGGGCTCTGTGCTTTCTTTCCTTCTGAACAAGTGTTAGTGTTTTCTGCACAAACGCGATTCTGAGAAGCAATGTGAACACTTCTCCTTCCCAGGCACAGAGAAGGTGCTAGCAGGGAATTCTCTGCCTGCCTTTCCCCAGTGCTCTGCAAGCTCTCCAGGGCAACATAAAATGTGGGGCTCTGTGCTTTCTTTCCTTCTGAACAAGTGTTAGTGTTTTCTGCACAAACGCGATTCTGCGAAGCAATGTGAACACTTCTCCTTCCCAGGCACAGAGAAGGTGCTAGCAGGGAATTCTCTGCCTGCCTTTCCCCAGTGCTCTGCAAGCTCTCCAGGGCAACATAAAATCTGGGGCTCTGTGCTTTCTTTCCTTCTGAACAAGTGTTAGTGTTTTCTGCACAAACGCGATTCTGCGAAGCAATGTGAACACTTCTCCTTCCCAGGCACAGAGAAGGTGCTAGCAGGGAATTCTCTGCCTGCCTTTCCCCAGTGCTCTGCAAGCTCTCCAGGGCAACATAAAGCCTCGGGCTCTGTGCTTTCTTTCCTTCTGAACAAGTGTTAGTGTTTTCTGCACAAACGCGATTCTGAGAAGCAATGTGAACACTTCTCCTTCCCAGGCACAGAGAAGGTGCTAGCAGGGAATTCTCTGCCTGCCTTTCCCCAGTGCTCTGCAAGCTCTCCAGGGCAACATAAAATGTGGGGCTCTGTGCTTTCTTTCCTTCTGAACAAGTGTTAGTGTTTTCTGCACAAACGCGATTCTGCGAAGCAATGTGAACACTTCTCCTTCCCAGGCACAGAGAAGGTGCTAGCAGGGAATTCTCTGCCTGCCTTTCCCCAGTGCTCTGCAAGCTCTCCAGGGCAACATAAAATGTGGGGCTCTGTGCTTTCTTTCCTTCTGAACAAGTGTTAGTGTTTTCTGCACAAACGCGATTCTGAGAAGCAATGTGAACACTTCTCCTTCCCAGGCACAGAGAAGGTGCTAGCAGGGAATTCTCTGCCTGCCTTTCCCCAGTGCTCTGCAAGCTCTCCAGGGCAACATAAAATGTGGGGCTCTGTGCTTTCTTTCCTTCTGAACAAGTGTTAGTGTTTTCTGCACAAACGCGATTCTGCGAAGCAATGTGAACACTTCTCCTTCCCAGGCACAGAGAAGGTGCTAGCAGGGAATTCTCTGCCTGCCTTTCCCCAGTGCTCTGCAAGCTCTCCAGGGCAACATAAAATGTGGGGCTCTGTGCTTTCTTTCCTTCTGAATAAGTGTTAGTGTTTTCTGCACAAACGCGATTCTGCGAAGCAATGTGAACACTTCTCCTTCCCAGGCACAGAGAAGGTGCTAGCAGGGAATTCTCTGCCTGCCTTTCCCCAGTGCTCTGCAAGCTCTCCAGGGCAACATAAAATCTGGGGCTCTCTGCTTTCTTTCCTTCTGGACAAGTGTTAGTGTTTTCTGCACAAACGCGATTCTGAGAAGCAATGTGAACACTTCTCCTTCCCAGGCACAGAGAAGGTGCTAGCAGGGAATTCTCTGCCTGCCTTTCCCCAGTGCTCTGCAAGCTCTCCAGGGCAACATAAAATCTGGGGCTCTCTGCTTTCTTTCCTTCTGAACAAGTGTTAGTGTTTTCTGCACAAACGCAATTCTGAGAAGCAATGTGAACACTTCTCCTTCCCAGGCACAGAGAAGGTGCTAGCAGGGAATTCTCTGCCTGCCTTTCCCCAGTGCTCTGCAAGCTCTCCAGGGCAACATAAAATGTGGGGCTCTGTGCTTTCTTTCCTTCTGAACAAGTGTTAGTGTTTTCTGCACAAACGCGATTCTGCGAAGCAATGTGAACACTTCTCCTTCCCAGGCACAGAGAAGGTGCTAGCAGGGAATTCTCTGCCTGCCTTTCCCCAGTGCTCTGCAAGCTCTCCAGGGCAACATAAAATGTGGGGCTCTGTGCTTTCTTTCCTTCTGAACAAGTGTTAGTGTTTGCTGCACAAACGCGATTCTGCGAAGCAATGTGAACACTTCTCCTTCCCAGGCACAGAGAAGGTGCTAGCAGGGAATTCTCTGCCTGCCTTTCCCCAGTGCTCTGCAAGCTCTCCAGGGCAACATAAAATGTGGGGCTCTGTGCTTTCTTTCCTTCTGAACAAGTGTTAGTGTTTTCTGCACAAACGCGATTCTGCGAAGCAATGTGAACACTTCTCCTTCCCAGGCACAGAGAAGGTGCTAGCAGGGAATTTTCTGCCTGCCTTTCCCCAGTGCTCTGCAAGCTCTCCAGGGCAACATAAAATGTGGGGCTCTGTGCTTTCTTTCGTTCTGAACAAGTGTTAGTGTTTTCTGCACAAACGCGATTCTGAGAAGCAATGTGAACACTTCTCCTTCCCAGGCACAGAGAAGGTGCTAGCAGGGAATTCTCTGCCTGCCTTTCCCCAGTGCTCTGCAAGCTCTCCAGGGCAACATAAAATGTGGGGCTCTGTGCTTTCTTTCCTTCTGAACAAGTGTTAGTGTTTTCTGCACAAACGCGATTCTGCGAAGCAATGTGAACACTTCTCCTTCCCAGGCACAGAGAAGGTGCTAGCAGGGAATTCTCTGCCTGCCTTTCCCCAGTGCTCTGCAAGCTCTCCAGGGCAACATAAAATGTGGGGCTCTGTGCTTTCTTTCCTTCTGAACAAGTGTTAGTGTTTTCTGCACAAACGCGATTCTGAGAAGCAATGTGAACTCTTCTCCTTCCCAGGCACAGAGAAGGTGCTAGCAGGGAATTCTCTGCCTGCCTTTCCCCAGTGCTCTGCAAGCTCTCCAGGGCAACATAAAATGTGGGGCTCTGTGCTTTCTTTCCTTCTGAACAAGTGTTAGTGTTTTCTGCACAAACGCGATTCTGCGAAGCAATGTGAACACTTCTCCTTCCCAGGCACAGAGAAGGTGCTAGCAGGGAATTCTCTGCCTGCCTTTCCCCAGTGCTCTGCAAGCTCTCCAGGGCAACATAAAATGTGGGGCTCTGTGCTTTCTTTCCTTCTGAATAAGTGTTAGTGTTTTCTGCACAAACGCGATTCTGCGAAGCAATGTGAACACTTCTCCTTCCCAGGCACAGAGAAGGTGCTAGCAGGGAATTCTCTGCCTGCCTTTCCCCAGTGCTCTGCAAGCTCTCCAGGGCAACATAAAATCTGGGGCTCTCTGCTTTCTTTCCTTCTGGACAAGTGTTAGTGTTTTCTGCACAAACGCGATTCTGAGAAGCAATGTGAACACTTCTCCTTCCCAGGCACAGAGAAGGTGCTAGCAGGGAATTCTCTGCCTGCCTTTCCCCAGTGCTCTGCAAGCTCTCCAGGGCAACATAAAACGTGGGGCTCTGTGCTTTCTTTCCTTCTGAACAAGTCTTAGTGTTTTCTGCACAAACGTGATTCTGCGAAGCAATGTGAACACTTCTCCTTCCCAGGCACAGAGAAGGTGCTAGCAGGGAATTCTCTGCCTGCCTTTCCCCAGTGCTCTGCAAGCTCTCCAGGGCAACATAAAATGTGGGGCTCTGTGCTTTCTTTCCTTCTGGACAAGTGTTAGTGTTTTCTGCACAAACGCGATTCTGAGAAGCAATGTGAACACTTCTCCTTCCCAGGCACAGAGAAGGTGCTAGCAGGGAATTCTCTGCCTGCCTTTCCCCAGTGCTCTGCAAGCTCTCCAGGGCAACATAAAATGTGGGGCTCTGTGCTTTCTTTCCTTCTGAACAAGTGTTAGTGTTTTCTGCACAAACGCGATTCTGCGAAACAATGTGAACACTTCTCCTTCCCAGGCACAGAGAAGGTGCTAGCAGGGAATTCTCTGCCTGCCTTTCCCCAGTGCTCTGCAAGCTCTCCAGGGCAACATAAGATGTGGGGCTCTGTGCTTTCTTTCCTTCTGGACAAGTGTTAGTGTTTTCTGCACAAACGCGATTCTGAGAAGCAATGTGAACACTTGTCCTTCCCAAGCACAGAGAAGGCGCTAGCAGGGAATTCTCTGCCTGCCTTTCCCCAGTGCTCTGCAAGCTCTCCAGGGCAACATAAAATGTGGGGCTCTGTGCTTTCTTTCCTTCTGGACAAGTGTTAGTGTTTTCTGCACAAACGCGATTCTGAGAAGCAATGTGAACACTTCTCCTTCCCAGGCACAGAGAAGGTGCTAGCAGGGAATTCTCTGCCTGCCTTTCCCCAGTGCTCTGCAAGCTCTCCAGGGCAACATAAAATGTGGGGCTCTGTGCTTTCTTTCCTTCTGAACAAGTGTTAGTGTTTTCTGCACAAACGCGATTCTGAGAAGCAATGTGAACACTTCTCCTTCCCAGGCACAGAGAAGGTGCTAGCAGGGAATTCTCTGCCTGCCTTTCCCCAGTGCTCTGCAAGCTCTCCAGGGCAACATAAAATCTGGGGCTCTGTGCTTTCTTTCCTTCTGAACAAGTGTTAGTGTTTTCTGCACAAACGCGATTCTGAGAAGCAATGTGAACACTTCTCCTTCCCAGGCACAGAGAAGGTGCTAGCAGGGAATTCTCTGCCTGCCTTTCCCCAGTGCTCTGCAAGCTCTCCAGGGCAACATAAGATGTGGGGCTCTGTGCTTTCTTTCCTTCTGGACAAGTGTTAGTGTTTTCTGCACAAACGCGATTCTGCGAAGCAATGTGAACACTTCTCCTTCCCAGGCACAGAGAAGGTGCTAGCAGGGAATTCTCTGCCTGCCTTTCCCCAGTGCTCTGCAAGCTCTCCAGGGCAACATAAAATGTGGGGCTCTGTGCTTTCTTTCCTTCTGAACAAGTGTTAGTGTTTTCTGCACAAACGCGATTCTGCGAAGCAATGTGAACACTTCTCCTTCCCAGGCACAGAGAAGGTGCTAGCAGGGAATTCGCTGCCTGCCTTTCCCCAGTGCTCTGCAAGCTCTCCAGGGCAACATAAAATGTGGGGCTCTGTGCTTTCTTTCCTTCTGAACAAGTGTTAGTGTTTTCTGCACAAACGCGATTCTGAGAAGCAATGTGAACACTTCTCCTTCCCAGGCACAGAGAAGGTGCTAGCAGGGAATTCTCTGCCTGCCTTTCCCCAGTGCTCTGCAAGCTCTCCAGGGCAACATAAAATCTGGGGCTCTGTGCTTTCTTTCCTTCTGAACAAGTGTTAGTGTTTTCTGCACAAACGCGATTCTGAGAAGCAATGTGAACACTTCTCCTTCCCAGGCACAGAGAAGGTGCTAGCAGGGAATTCTCTGCCTGCCTTTCCCCAGTGCTCTGCAAGCTCTCCAGGGCAACATAAAATGTGGGGCTCTGTGCTTTCTTTCCTTCTGAACAAGTGTTAGTGTTTTCTGCACAAACGCGATTCTGAGAAGCAATGTGAACACTTCTCCTTCCCAGGCACAGAGAAGGTGCTAGCAGGGAATTCTCTGCCTGCCTTTCCCCAGTGCTCTGCAAGCTCTCCAGGGCAACATAAAATGTGGGGCTCTGTGCTTTCTTTCCTTCTGAACAAGTGTTAGTGTTTTCTGCACAAACGCGATTCTGCGAAGCAATGTGAACACTTCTCCTTCCCAGGCACAGAGAAGGTGCTAGCAGGGAATTCTCTGCCTGCCTTTCCCCAGTGCTCTGCAAGCTCTCCAGGGCAACATAAAATCTGGGGCTCTGTGCTTTCTTTCCTTCTGAACAAGTGTTAGTGTTTTCTGCACAAACGCGATTCTGCGAAGCAATGTGAACACTTCTCCTTCCCAGGCACAGAGAAGGTGCTAGCAGGGAATTCTCTGCCTGCCTTTCCCCAGTGCTCTGCAAGCTCTCCAGGGCAACATAAAGCCTCGGGCTCTGTGCTTTCTTTCCTTCTGAACAAGTGTTAGTGTTTTCTGCACAAACGCGATTCTGCGAAGCAATGTGAACACTTCTCCTTCCCAGGCACAGAGAAGGTGCTAGCAGGGAATTCTCTGCCTGCCTTTCCCCAGTGCTCTGCAAGCTCTCCAGGGCAACATAAAATGTGGGGCTCTGTGCTTTCTTTCCTTCTGAACAAGTGTTAGTGTTTTCTGCACAAACGCGATTCTGAGAAGCAATGTGAACACTTCTCCTTCCCAGGCACAGAGAAGGTGCTAGCAGGGAATTCTCTGCCTGCCTTTCCCCAGTGCTCTGCAAGCTCTCCAGGGCAACATAAAATGTGGGGCTCTGTGCTTTCTTTCCTTCTGAACAAGTGTTAGTGTTTTCTGCACAAACGCGATTCTGCGAAGCAATGTGAACACTTCTCCTTCCCAGGCACAGAGAAGGTGCTAGCAGGGAATTCTCTGCCTGCCTTTCCCCAGTGCTCTGCAAGCTCTCCAGGGCAACATAAAATGTGGGGCTCTGTGCTTTCTTTCCTTCTGAACAAGTGTTAGTGTTTTCTGCACAAACGCGATTCTGCGAAGCAATGTGAACACTTCTCCTTCCCAGGCACAGAGAAGGTGCTAGCAGGGAATTCTCTGCCTGCCTTTCCCCAGTGCTCTGCAAGCTCTCCAGGGCAACATAAAACGTGGGGCTCTGTGCTTTCTTTCCTTCTGAACAAGTGTTAGTGTTTTCTGCACAAACGCGATTCTGCGAAGCAATGTGAACACTTCTCCTTCCCAGGCACAGAGAAGGTGCTAGCAGGGAATTCTCTGCCTGCCTTTCCCCAGTGCTCTGCAAGCTCTCCAGGGCAACATAAAATGTGGGGCTCTGTGCTTTCTTTCCTTCTGAACAAGTGTTAGTGTTTTCTGCACAAACGCGATTCTGCGAAGCAATGTGAACACTTCTCCTTCCCAGGCACAGAGAAGGTGCTAGCAGGGAATTCTCTGCCTGCCTTTCCCCAGTGCTCTGCAAGCTCTCCAGGGCAACATAAAATGTGGGGCTCTGTGCTTTCTTTCCTTCTGAATAAGTGTTAGTGTTTTCTGCACAAACGCGATTCTGCGAAGCAATGTGAACACTTCTCCTTCCCAGGCACAGAGAAGGTGCTAGCAGGGAATTCTCTGCCTGCCTTTCCCCAGTGCTCTGCAAGCTCTCCAGGGCAACATAAAATCTGGGGCTCTCTGCTTTCTTTCCTTCTGAACAAGTGTTAGTGTTTTCTGCACAAACGCAATTCTGAGAAGCAATGTGAACACTTCTCCTTCCCAGGCACAGAGAAGGTGCTAGCAGGGAATTCTCTGCCTGCCTTTCCCCAGTGCTCTGCAAGCTCTCCAGGGCAACATAAAATGTGGGGCTCTGTGCTTTCTTTCCTTCTGAACAAGTGTTAGTGTTTTCTGCACAAACGCGATTCTGAGAAGCAATGTGAACACTTCTCCTTCCCAGGCACAGAGAAGGTGCTAGCAGGGAATTCTCTGCCTGCCTTTCCCCAGTGCTCTGCAAGCTCTCCAGGGCAACATAAAATGTGGGGCTCTCTGCTTTCTTTCCTTCTGAACAAGTGTTAGTGTTTTCTGCACAAACGCGATTCTGCGAAGCAATGTGAACACTTCTCCTTCCCAGGCACAGAGAAGGTGCTAGCAGGGAATTCTCTGCCTGCCTTTCCCCAGTGCTCTGCAAGCTCTCCAGGGCAACAGAAAATGTGGGGCTCTGTGCTTTCTTTCCTTCTGGACAAGTGTTAGTGTTTTCTGCACAAACGCGATTCTGCGAAGCAATGTGAACACTTCTCCTTCCCAGGCACAGAGAAGGTGCTAGCAGGGAATTCTCTGCCTGCCTTTCCCCAGTGCTCTGCAAGCTCTCCAGGGCAACATAAAATGTGGGGCTCTCTGCTTTCTTTCCTTCTGAACAAGTGTTAGTGTTTTCTGCACAAACGCGATTCTGCGAAGCAATGTGAACACTTCTCCTTCCCAGGCACAGAGAAGGTGCTAGCAGGGAATTCTCTGCCTGCCTTTCCCCAGTGCTCTGCAAGCTCTCCAGGGCAACATAAAATGTGGGGCTCTGTGCTTTCTTTCCTTCTGAACAAGTGTTAGTGTTTTCTGCACAAACGCGATTCTGCGAAGCAATGTGAACACTTCTCCTTCCCAGGCACAGAGAAGGTGCTAGCAGGGAATTCTCTGCCTGCCTTTCCCCAGTGCTCTGCAAGCTCTCCAGGGCAACATAAAATGTGGGGCTCTGTGCTTTCTTTCCTTCTGAACAAGTGTTAGTGTTTTCTGCACAAACGCGATTCTGAGAAGCAATGTGAACACTTCTCCTTCCCAGGCACAGAGAAGGTGCTAGCAGGGAATTCTCTGCCTGCCTTTCCCCAGTGCTCTGCAAGCTCTCCAGGGCAACATAAAATCTGGGGCTCTGTGCTTTCTTTCCTTCTGGACAAGTGTTAGTGTTTTCTGCACAAACGCGATTCTGCGAAGCAATGTGAACACTTCTCCTTCCCAGGCACAGAGAAGGTGCTAGCAGGGAATTCTCTGCCTGCCTTTCCCCAGTGCTCTGCAAGCTCTCCAGGGCAACATAAAACGTGGGGCTCTGTGCTTTCTTTCCTTCTGAACAAGTGTTAGTGTTTTCTGCACAAACGCGATTCTGCGAAGCAATGTGAACACTTCTCCTTCCCAGGCACAGAGAAGGTGCTAGCAGGGAATTCTCTGCCTGCCTTTCCCCAGTGCTCTGCAAGCTCTCCAGGGCAACATAAAATGTGGGGCTCTGTGCTTTCTTTCCTTCTGAACAAGTGTTAGTGTTTTCTGCACAAACGCGATTCTGCGAAGCAATGTGAACACTTCTCCTTCCCAGGCACAGAGAAGGTGCTAGCAGGGAATTCTCTGCCTGCCTTTCCCCAGTGCTCTGCAAGCTCTCCAGGGCAACAGAAAATCTGGGGCTCTGTGCTTTCTTTCCTTCTGGACAAGTGTTAGTGTTTTCTGCACAAACGCGATTCTGCGAAGCAATGTGAACACTTCTCCTTCCCAGGCACAGAGAAGGTGCTAGCAGGGAATTCTCTGCCTGCCTTTCCCCAGTGCTCTGCAAGCTCTCCAGGGCAACATAAAATGTGGGGCTCTGTGCTTTCTTTCCTTCTGAACAAGTGTTAGTGTTTTCTGCACAAACGCGATTCTGCGAAGCAATGTGAACACTTCTCCTTCCCAGGCACAGAGAAGGTGCTAGCAGGGAATTCTCTGCCTGCCTTTCCCCAGTGCTCTGCAAGCTCTCCAGGGCAACATAAAATGTGGGGCTCTGTGCTTTCTTTCCTTCTGAACAAGTGTTAGTGTTTTCTGCACAAACGCGATTCTGCGAAGCAATGTGAACACTTCTCCTTCCCAGGCACAGAGAAGGTGCTAGCAGGGAATTCTCTGCCTGCCTTTCCCCAGTGCTCTGCAAGCTCTCCAGGGCAACATAAAATGTGGGGCTCTGTGCTTTCTTTCCTTCTGAACAAGTGTTAGTGTTTTCTGCACAAACGCGATTCTGCGAAGCAATGTGAACACTTCTCCTTCCCAGGCACAGAGAAGGTGCTAGCAGGGAATTCTCTGCCTGCCTTTCCCCAGTGCTCTGCAAGCTCTCCAGGGCAACATAAAATGTGGGGCTCTCTGCTTTCTTTCCTTCTGAACAAGTGTTAGTGTTTTCTGCACAAACGCGATTCTGAGAAGCAATGTGAACACTTCTCCTTCCCAGGCACAGAGAAGGTGCTAGCAGGGAATTCTCTGCCTGCCTTTCCCCAGTGCTCTGCAAGCTCTCCAGGGCAACATAAAATGTGGGGCTCTGTGCTTTCTTTCCTTCTGGACAAGTGTTAGTGTTTTCTGCACAAACGCGATTCTGCGAAGCAATGTGAACACTTCTCCTTCCCAGGCACAGAGAAGGTGCTAGCAGGGAATTCTCTGCCTGCCTTTCCCCAGTGCTCTGCAAGCTCTCCAGGGCAACATAAAACGTGGGGCTCTGTGCTTTCTTTCCTTCTGAACAAGTGTTAGTGTTTTCTGCACAAACGCGATTCTGCGAAGCAATGTGAACACTTCTCCTTCCCAGGCACAGAGAAGGTGCTAGCAGGGAATTCTCTGCCTGCCTTTCCCCAGTGCTCTGCAAGCTCTCCAGGGCAACATAAAATGTGGGGCTCTGTGCTTTCTTTCCTTCTGAACAAGTGTTAGTGTTTTCTGCACAAACGCGATTCTGCGAAGCAATGTGAACACTTCTCCTTCCCAGGCACAGAGAAGGTGCTAGCAGGGAATTCTCTGCCTGCCTTTCCCCAGTGCTCTGCAAGCTCTCCAGGGCAACATAAAATCTGGGGCTCTGTGCTTTCTTTCCTTCTGAACAAGTGTTAGTGTTTTCTGCACAAACGCGATTCTGAGAAACAATGTGAACACATTTGCTTCCCAAGCACAGAGAAGGTGCTAGCAGGGAATTCTCTGCCTGCCTTTCCCCAGTGCTCTGCAAGCTCTCCAGGGCAACAGAAAATGTGGGGCTCTGTGCTTTCTTTCCTTCTGAACAAGTCTTAGTGTTTTCTGCACAAACACGATTCTGAGAAGCAATGTGAACACTTCTCCTTCCCAGGCACAGAGAAGGTGCTAGCAGGGAATTCTCTGCCTGCCTTTCCCCAGTGCTCTGCAAGCTCTCCAGGGCAACATAAAATGTGGGGCTCTGTGCTTTCTTTCCTTCTGAACAAGTGTTAGTGTTTTCTGCACAAACGCGATTCTGCGAAGCAATGTGAACACTTCTCCTTCCCAGGCACAGAGAAGGTGCTAGCAGGGAATTCTCTGCCTGCCTTTCCCCAGTGCTCTGCAAGCTCTCCAGGGCAACAGAAAATGTGGGGCTCTGTGCTTTCTTTCCTTCTGGACAAGTGTTAGTGTTTTCTGCACAAACGCGATTCTGCGAAGCAATGTGAACACTTCTCCTTCCCAGGCACAGAGAAGGTGCTAGCAGGGAATTCTCTGCCTGCCTTTCCCCAGTGCTCTGCAAGCTCTCCAGGGCAACATAAAATGTGGGGCTCTGTGCTTTCTTTCCTTCTGAACAAGTGTTAGTGTTTTCTGCACAAACGCGATTCTGCGAAGCAATGTGAACACTTCTCCTTCCCAGGCACAGAGAAGGTGCTAGCAGGGAATTCTCTGCCTGCCTTTCCCCAGTGCTCTGCAAGCTCTCCAGGGCAACATAAAATGTGGGGCTCTGTGCTTTCTTTCCTTCTGAACAAGTGTTAGTGTTTTCTGCACAAACGCGATTCTGAGAAGCAATGTGAACACTTCTCCTTCCCAGGCACAGAGAAGGTGCTAGCAGGGAATTCTCTGCCTGCCTTTCCCCAGTGCTCTGCAAGCTCTCCAGGGCAACATAAAATGTGGGGCTCTGTGCTTTCTTTCCTTCTGAACAAGTGTTAGTGTTTTCTGCACAAACGCGATTCTGAGAAGCAATGTGAACACTTCTCCTTCCCAGGCACAGAGAAGGTGCTAGCAGGGAATTCTCTGCCTGCCTTTCCCCAGTGCTCTGCAAGCTCTCCAGGGCAACATAAAATGTGGGGCTCTGTGCTTTCTTTCCTTCTGAACAAGTGTTAGTGTTTTCTGCACAAACGCGATTCTGCGAAGCAATGTGAACACTTCTCCTTCCCAGGCACAGAGAAGGTGCTAGCAGGGAATTCTCTGCCTGCCTTTCCCCAGTGCTCTGCAAGCTCTCCAGGGCAACATAAAATCTGGGGCTCTCTGCTTTCTTTCCTTCTGAACAAGTGTTAGTGTTTTCTGCACAAACGCGATTCTGAGAAGCAATGTGAACACTTCTCCTTCCCAGGCACAGAGAAGGTGCTAGCAGGGAATTCTCTGCCTGCCTTTCCCCAGTGCTCTGCAAGCTCTCCAGGGCAACATAAAGCCTCGGGCTCTGTGATTTCTTTCCTTCTGAACAAGTGTTAGTGTTTTCTGCACAAACGCGATTCTGAGAAGCAATGTGAACACTTCTCCTTCCCAGGCACAGAGAAGGTGCTAGCAGGGAATTCTCTGCCTGCCTTTCCCCAGTGCTCTGCAAGCTCTCCAGGGCAACATAAAATGTGGGGCTCTGTGCTTTCTTTCCTTCTGAACAAGTGTTAGTGTTTTCTGCACAAACGCGATTCTGCGAAGCAATGTGAACACTTCTCCTTCCCAGGCACAGAGAAGGTGCTAGCAGGGAATTCTCTGCCTGCCTTTCCCCAGTGCTCTGCAAGCTCTCCAGGGCAACAGAAAATCTGGGGCTCTGTGCTTTCTTTCCTTCTGAACAAGTGTTAGTGTTTTCTGCACAAACGCGATTCTGAGAAACAATGTGAACACATTTGCTTCCCAAGCACAGAGAAGGTGCTAGCAGGGAATTCTCTGCCTGCCTTTCCCCAGTGCTCTGCAAGCTCTCCAGGGCAACAGAAAATGTGGGGCTCTGTGCTTTCTTTCCTTCTGAACAAGTCTTAGTGTTTTCTGCACAAACACGATTCTGAGAAGCAATGTGAACACTTCTCCTTCCCAGGCACAGAGAAGGTGCTAGCAGGGAATTCTCTGCCTGCCTTTCCCCAGTGCTCTGCAAGCTCTCCAGGGCAACATAAAATGTGGGGCTCTCTGCTTTCTTTCCTTCTGGACAAGTGTTAGTGTTTTCTGCACAAACGCGATTCTGCGAAGCAATGTGAACACTTCTCCTTCCCAGGCACAGAGAAGGTGCTAGCAGGGAATTCTCTGCCTGCCTTTCCCCAGTGCTCTGCAAGCTCTCCAGGGCAACATAAAACGTGGGGCTCTGTGCTTTCTTTCCTTCTGAACAAGTGTTAGTGTTTTCTGCACAAACGCGATTCTGCGAAGCAATGTGAACACTTCTCCTTCCCAGGCACAGAGAAGGTGCTAGCAGGGAATTCTCTGCCTGCCTTTCCCCAGTGCTCTGCAAGCTCTCCAGGGCAACATAAAATGTGGGGCTCTGTGCTTTCTTTCCTTCTGAACAAGTGTTAGTGTTTTCTGCACAAACGCGATTCTGCGAAGCAATGTGAACACTTCTCCTTCCCAGGCACAGAGAAGGTGCTAGCAGGGAATTCTCTGCCTGCCTTTCCCCAGTGCTCTGCAAGCTCTCCAGGGCAACATAAAATCTGGGGCTCTGTGCTTTCTTTCCTTCTGAACAAGTGTTAGTGTTTTCTGCACAAACGCGATTCTGAGAAACAATGTGAACACATTTGCTTCCCAAGCACAGAGAAGGTGCTAGCAGGGAATTCTCTGCCTGCCTTTCCCCAGTGCTCTGCAAGCTCTCCAGGGCAACAGAAAATGTGGGGCTCTGTGCTTTCTTTCCTTCTGAACAAGTCTTAGTGTTTTCTGCACAAACACGATTCTGAGAAGCAATGTGAACACTTCTCCTTCCCAGGCACAGAGAAGGTGCTAGCAGGGAATTCTCTGCCTGCCTTTCCCCAGTGCTCTGCAAGCTCTCCAGGGCAACATAAAATCTGGGGCTCTCTGCTTTCTTTCCTTCTGAACAAGTGTTAGTGTTTTCTGCACAAACGCGATTCTGAGAAGCAATGTGAACACTTCTCCTTCCCAGGCACAGAGAAGGTGCTAGCAGGGAATTCTCTGCCTGCCTTTCCCCAGTGCTCTGCAAGCTCTCCAGGGCAACATAAAATCTGGGGCTCTGTGCTTTCTTTCCTTCAGAACAAGTGTTAGTGTTTGCTGCACAAACGCGATTCTGCGAAGCAATGTGAACACTTCTCCTTCCCAGGCACAGAGAAGGTGCTAGCAGGGAATTCTCTGCCTGCCTTTCCCCAGTGCTCTGCAAGCTCTCCAGGGCAACATAAAATCTGGGGCTCTGTGCTTTCTTTCCTTCTGGACAAGTGTTAGTGTTTTCTGCACAAACGCGATTCTGCGAAGCAATGTGAACACTTCTCCTTCCCAGGCACAGAGAAGGTGCTAGCAGGGAATTCTCTGCCTGCCTTTCCCCAGTGCTCTGCAAGCTCTCCAGGGCAACATAAAACGTGGGGCTCTGTGCTTTCTTTCCTTCTGAACAAGTGTTAGTGTTTTCTGCACAAACGCGATTCTGCGAAGCAATGTGAACACTTCTCCTTCCCAGGCACAGAGAAGGTGCTAGCAGGGAATTCTCTGCCTGCCTTTCCCCAGTGCTCTGCAAGCTCTCCAGGGCAACATAAAATCTGGGGCTCTGTGCTTTCTTTCCTTCTGAACAAGTGTTAGTGTTTTCTGCACAAACGCGATTCTGAGAAACAATGTGAACACATTTGCTTCCCAAGCACAGAGAAGGTGCTAGCAGGGAATTCTCTGCCTGCCTTTCCCCAGTGCTCTGCAAGCTCTCCAGGGCAACAGAAAATGTGGGGCTCTGTGCTTTCTTTCCTTCTGAACAAGTCTTAGTGTTTTCTGCACAAACACGATTCTGAGAAGCAATGTGAACACTTCTCCTTCCCAGGCACAGAGAAGGTGCTAGCAGGGAATTCTCTGCCTGCCTTTCCCCAGTGCTCTGCAAGCTCTCCAGGGCAACATAAAATGTGGGGCTCTCTGCTTTCTTTCCTTCTGGACAAGTGTTAGTGTTTTCTGCACAAACGCGATTCTGCGAAGCAATGTGAACACTTCTCCTTCCCAGGCACAGAGAAGGTGCTAGCAGGGAATTCTCTGCCTGCCTTTCCCCAGTGCTCTGCAAGCTCTCCAGGGCAACATAAAACGTGGGGCTCTGTGCTTTCTTTCCTTCTGAACAAGTGTTAGTGTTTTCTGCACAAACGCGATTCTGCGAAGCAATGTGAACACTTCTCCTTCCCAGGCACAGAGAAGGTGCTAGCAGGGAATTCTCTGCCTGCCTTTCCCCAGTGCTCTGCAAGCTCTCCAGGGCAACATAAAATGTGGGGCTCTGTGCTTTCTTTCCTTCTGAACAAGTGTTAGTGTTTTCTGCACAAACGCGATTCTGCGAAGCAATGTGAACACTTCTCCTTCCCAGGCACAGAGAAGGTGCTAGCAGGGAATTCTCTGCCTGCCTTTCCCCAGTGCTCTGCAAGCTCTCCAGGGCAACATAAAATCTGGGGCTCTGTGCTTTCTTTCCTTCTGAACAAGTGTTAGTGTTTTCTGCACAAACGCGATTCTGAGAAACAATGTGAACACATTTGCTTCCCAAGCACAGAGAAGGTGCTAGCAGGGAATTCTCTGCCTGCCTTTCCCCAGTGCTCTGCAAGCTCTCCAGGGCAACAGAAAATGTGGGGCTCTGTGCTTTCTTTCCTTCTGAACAAGTCTTAGTGTTTTCTGCACAAACACGATTCTGAGAAGCAATGTGAACACTTCTCCTTCCCAGGCACAGAGAAGGTGCTAGCAGGGAATTCTCTGCCTGCCTTTCCCCAGTGCTCTGCAAGCTCTCCAGGGCAACATAAAATCTGGGGCTCTCTGCTTTCTTTCCTTCTGAACAAGTGTTAGTGTTTTCTGCACAAACGCGATTCTGAGAAGCAATGTGAACACTTCTCCTTCCCAGGCACAGAGAAGGTGCTAGCAGGGAATTCTCTGCCTGCCTTTCCCCAGTGCTCTGCAAGCTCTCCAGGGCAACATAAAATCTGGGGCTCTGTGCTTTCTTTCCTTCAGAACAAGTGTTAGTGTTTGCTGCACAAACGCGATTCTGCGAAGCAATGTGAACACTTCTCCTTCCCAGGCACAGAGAAGGTGCTAGCAGGGAATTCTCTGCCTGCCTTTCCCCAGTGCTCTGCAAGCTCTCCAGGGCAACATAAAATCTGGGGCTCTGTGCTTTCTTTCCTTCTGGACAAGTGTTAGTGTTTTCTGCACAAACGCGATTCTGCGAAGCAATGTGAACACTTCTCCTTCCCAGGCACAGAGAAGGTGCTAGCAGGGAATTCTCTGCCTGCCTTTCCCCAGTGCTCTGCAAGCTCTCCAGGGCAACATAAAACGTGGGGCTCTGTGCTTTCTTTCCTTCTGAACAAGTGTTAGTGTTTTCTGCACAAACGCGATTCTGCGAAGCAATGTGAACACTTCTCCTTCCCAGGCACAGAGAAGGTGCTAGCAGGGAATTCTCTGCCTGCCTTTCCCCAGTGCTCTGCAAGCTCTCCAGGGCAACATAAAATGTGGGGCTCTGTGCTTTCTTTCCTTCTGAACAAGTGTTAGTGTTTTCTGCACAAACGCGATTCTGCGAAGCAATGTGAACACTTCTCCTTCCCAGGCACAGAGAAGGTGCTAGCAGGGAATTCTCTGCCTGCCTTTCCCCAGTGCTCTGCAAGCTCTCCAGGGCAACATAAAATGTGGGGCTCTGTGCTTTCTTTCCTTCTGAACAAGTGTTAGTGTTTGCTGCACAAACGCGATTCTGAGAAACAATGTGAACACATTTGCTTCCCAAGCACAGAGAAGGTGCTAGCAGGGAATTCTCTGCCTGCCTTTCCCCAGTGCTCTGCAAGCTCTCCAGGGCAACATAAAATGTGGGGCTCTGTGCTTTCTTTCCTTCTGAACAAGTCTTAGTGTTTTCTGCACAAACACGATTCTGAGAAGCAATGTGAACACTTCTCCTTCCCAGGCACAGAGAAGGTGCTAGCAGGGAATTCTCTGCCTGCCTTTCCCCAGTGCTCTGCAAGCTCTCCAGGGCAACATAAAATGTGGGGCTCTGTGCTTTCTTTCCTTCTGAACAAGTGTTAGTGTTTTCTGCACAAACGCGATTCTGAGAAGCAATGTGAACACTTCTCCTTCCCAGGCACAGAGAAGGTGCTAGCAGGGAATTCTCTGCCTGCCTTTCCCCAGTGCTCTGCAAGCTCTCCAGGGCAACATAAAATCTGGGGCTCTCTGCTTTCTTTCCTTCTGAACAAGTGTTAGTGTTTTCTGCACAAACGCGATTCTGAGAAGCAATGTGAACACTTCTCCTTCCCAGGCACAGAGAAGGTGCTAGCAGGGAATTCTCTGCCTGCCTTTCCCCAGTGCTCTGCAAGCTCTCCAGGGCAACATAAAATGTGGGGCTCTGTGCTTTCTTTCCTTCTGAACAAGTGTTAGTGTTTTCTGCACAAACGCGATTCTGCGAAGCAATGTGAACACTTCTCCTTCCCAGGCACAGAGAAGGTGCTAGCAGGGAATTCTCTGCCTGCCTTTCCCCAGTGCTCTGCAAGCTCTCCAGGGCAACAGAAAATCTGGGGCTCTGTGCTTTCTTTCCTTCTGGACAAGTGTTAGTGTTTTCTGCACAAACGCGATTCTGCGAAGCAATGTGAACACTTCTCCTTCCCAGGCACAGAGAAGGTGCTAGCAGGGAATTCTCTGCCTGCCTTTCCCCAGTGCTCTGCAAGCTCTCCAGGGCAACATAAAATCTGGGGCTCTGTGCTTTCTTTCCTTCTGAACAAGTGTTAGTGTTTTCTGCACAAACGCGATTCTGAGAAGCAATGTGAACACTTCTCCTTCCCAGGCACAGAGAAGGTGCTAGCAGGGAATTCTCTGCCTGCCTTTCCCCAGTGCTCTGCAAGCTCTCCAGGGCAACATAAAATCTGGGGCTCTGTGCTTTCTTTCCTTCTGAACAAGTGTTAGTGTTTTCTGCACAAACGCGATTCTGAGAAACAATGTGAACACATTTGCTTCCCAAGCACAGAGAAGGTGCTAGCAGGGAATTCTCTGCCTGCCTTTCCCCAGTGCTCTGCAAGCTCTCCAGGGCAACAGAAAATGTGGGGCTCTGTGCTTTCTTTCCTTCTGAACAAGTGTTAGTGTTTTCTGCACAAACGCGATTCTGAGAAGCAATGTGAACACTTCTCCTTCCCAGGCACAGAGAAGGTGCTAGCAGGGAATTCTCTGCCTGCCTTTCCCCAGTGCTCTGCAAGCTCTCCAGGGCAACATAAAATGTGGGGCTCTCTGCTTTCTTTCCTTCTGGACAAGTGTTAGTGTTTTCTGCACAAACGCGATTCTGCGAAGCAATGTGAACACTTCTCCTTCCCAGGCACAGAGAAGGTGCTAGCAGGGAATTCTCTGCCTGCCTTTCCCCAGTGCTCTGCAAGCTCTCCAGGGCAACATAAAACGTGGGGCTCTGTGCTTTCTTTCCTTCTGAACAAGTGTTAGTGTTTTCTGCACAAACGCGATTCTGCGAAGCAATGTGAACACTTCTCCTTCCCAGGCACAGAGAAGGTGCTAGCAGGGAATTCTCTGCCTGCCTTTCCCCAGTGCTCTGCAAGCTCTCCAGGGCAACATAAAATGTGGGGCTCTGTGCTTTCTTTCCTTCTGAACAAGTGTTAGTGTTTTCTGCACAAACGCGATTCTGCGAAGCAATGTGAACACTTCTCCTTCCCAGGCACAGAGAAGGTGCTAGCAGGGAATTCTCTGCCTGCCTTTCCCCAGTGCTCTGCAAGCTCTCCAGGGCAACATAAAATGTGGGGCTCTGTGCTTTCTTTCCTTCTGAACAAGTGTTAGTGTTTTCTGCACAAACGCGATTCTGAGAAACAATGTGAACACATTTGCTTCCCAAGCACAGAGAAGGTGCTAGCAGGGAATTCTCTGCCTGCCTTTCCCCAGTGCTCTGCAAGCTCTCCAGGGCAACATAAAATGTGGGGCTCTGTGCTTTCTTTCCTTCTGAACAAGTCTTAGTGTTTTCTGCACAAACACGATTCTGAGAAGCAATGTGAACACTTCTTCCCAGGCACAGAGAAGGTGCTAGCAGGGAATTCTCTGCCTGCCTTTCCCCAGTGCTCTGCAAGCTCTCCAGGGCAACATAAAATCTGGGGCTCTCTGCTTTCTTTCCTTCAGAACAAGTGTTAGTGTTTGCTGCACAAACGCGATTCTGCGAAGCAATGTGAACACTTCTCCTTCCCAGGCACAGAGAAGGTGCTAGCAGGGAATTCTCTGCCTGCCTTTCCCCAGTGCTCTGCAAGCTCTCCAGGGCAACATAAAATCTGGGGCTCTGTGCTTTCTTTCCTTCTGGACAAGTGTTAGTGTTTTCTGCACAAACGCGATTCTGCGAAGCAATGTGAACACTTCTCCTTCCCAGGCACAGAGAAGGTGCTAGCAGGGAATTCTCTGCCTGCCTTTCCCCAGTGCTCTGCAAGCTCTCCAGGGCAACATAAAATGTGGGGCTCTGTGCTTTCTTTCCTTCTGAACAAGTGTTAGTGTTTTCTGCACAAACGCGATTCTGAGAAGCAATGTGAACACTTCTCCTTCCCAGGCACAGAGAAGGTGCTAGCAGGGAATTCTCTGCCTGCCTTTCCCCAGTGCTCTGCAAGCTCTCCAGGGCAACATAAAATGTGGGGCTCTGTGCTTTCTTTCCTTCTGAACAAGTGTTAGTGTTTTCTGCACAAACGCGATTCTGCGAAGCAATGTGAACACTTCTCCTTCCCAGGCACAGAGAAGGTGCTAGCAGGGAATTCTCTGCCTGCCTTTCCCCAGTGCTCTGCAAGCTCTCCAGGGCAACAGAAAATCTGGGGCTCTGTGCTTTCTTTCCTTCTGGACAAGTGTTAGTGTTTTCTGCACAAACGCGATTCTGCGAAGCAATGTGAACACTTCTCCTTCCCAGGCACAGAGAAGGTGCTAGCAGGGAATTCTCTGCCTGCCTTTCCCCAGTGCTCTGCAAGCTCTCCAGGGCAACATAAAATGTGGGGCTCTCTGCTTTCTTTCCTTCTGAACAAGTGTTAGTGTTTTCTGCACAAACGCGATTCTGAGAAGCAATGTGAACACTTCTCCTTCCCAGGCACAGAGAAGGTGCTAGCAGGGAATTCTCTGCCTGCCTTTCCCCAGTGCTCTGCAAGCTCTCCAGGGCAACATAAAATGTGGGGCTCTGTGCTTTCTTTCCTTCTGAACAAGTGTTAGTGTTTTCTGCACAAACGCGATTCTGAGAAGCAATGTGAACACTTCTCCTTCCCAGGCACAGAGAAGGTGCTAGCAGGGAATTCTCTGCCTGCCTTTCCCCAGTGCTCTGCAAGCTCTCCAGGGCAACATAAAATCTGGGGCTCTGTGCTTTCTTTCCTTCTGAACAAGTGTTAGTGTTTTCTGCACAAACGCGATTCTGAGAAACAATGTGAACACATTTGCTTCCCAAGCACAGAGAAGGTGCTAGCAGGGAATTCTCTGCCTGCCTTTCCCCAGTGCTCTGCAAGCTCTCCAGGGCAACAGAAAATGTGGGGCTCTGTGCTTTCTTTCCTTCTGAACAAGTGTTAGTGTTTTCTGCACAAACGCGATTCTGAGAAGCAATGTGAACACTTCTCCTTCCCAGGCACAGAGAAGGTGCTAGCAGGGAATTCTCTGCCTGCCTTTCCCCAGTGCTCTGCAAGCTCTCCAGGGCAACATAAAATGTGGGGCTCTCTGCTTTCTTTCCTTCTGGACAAGTGTTAGTGTTTTCTGCACAAACGCGATTCTGCGAAGCAATGTGAACACTTCTCCTTCCCAGGCACAGAGAAGGTGCTAGCAGGGAATTCTCTGCCTGCCTTTCCCCAGTGCTCTGCAAGCTCTCCAGGGCAACATAAAATGTGGGGCTCTGTGCTTTCTTTCCTTCTGAACAAGTGTTAGTGTTTTCTGCACAAACGCGATTCTGCGAAGCAATGTGAACACTTCTCCTTCCCAGGCACAGAGAAGGTGCTAGCAGGGAATTCTCTGCCTGCCTTTCCCCAGTGCTCTGCAAGCTCTCCAGGGCAACATAAAATGTGGGGCTCTGTGCTTTCTTTCCTTCTGAACAAGTGTTAGTGTTTTCTGCACAAACGCGATTCTGCGAAGCAATGTGAACACTTCTCCTTCCCAGGCACAGAGAAGGTGCTAGCAGGGAATTCTCTGCCTGCCTTTCCCCAGTGCTCTGCAAGCTCTCCAGGGCAACATAAAATCTGGGGCTCTGTGCTTTCTTTCCTTCTGAACAAGTGTTAGTGTTTTCTGCACAAACGCGATTCTGAGAAACAATGTGAACACATTTGCTTCCCAAGCACAGAGAAGGTGCTAGCAGGGAATTCTCTGCCTGCCTTTCCCCAGTGCTCTGCAAGCTCTCCAGGGCAACAGAAAATGTGGGGCTCTGTGCTTTCTTTCCTTCTGAACAAGTCTTAGTGTTTTCTGCACAAACACGATTCTGAGAAGCAATGTGAACACTTCTCCTTCCCAGGCACAGAGAAGGTGCTAGCAGGGAATTCTCTGCCTGCCTTTCCCCAGTGCTCTGCAAGCTCTCCAGGGCAACATAAAATGTGGGGCTCTCTGCTTTCTTTCCTTCTGGACAAGTGTTAGTGTTTTCTGCACAAACGCGATTCTGCGAAGCAATGTGAACACTTCTCCTTCCCAGGCACAGAGAAGGTGCTAGCAGGGAATTCTCTGCCTGCCTTTCCCCAGTGCTCTGCAAGCTCTCCAGGGCAACATAAAATCTGGGGCTCTGTGCTTTCTTTCCTTCTGGACAAGTGTTAGTGTTTTCTGCACAAACGCGATTCTGCGAAGCAATGTGAACACTTCTCCTTCCCAGGCACAGAGAAGGTGCTAGCAGGGAATTCTCTGCCTGCCTTTCCCCAGTGCTCTGCAAGCTCTCCAGGGACAACATAAAACGTGGGGCTCTGTGCTTTCTTTCCTTCTGAACAAGTGTTAGTGTTTTCTGCACAAACGCGATTCTGCGAAGCAATGTGAACACTTCTCCTTCCCAGGCACAGAGAAGGTGCTAGCAGGGAATTCTCTGCCTGCCTTTCCCCAGTGCTCTGCAAGCTCTCCAGGGCAACATAAAATGTGGGGCTCTGTGCTTTCTTTCCTTCTGAACAAGTGTTAGTGTTTTCTGCACAAACGCGATTCTGCAAAGCAATGTGAACACTTCTCCTTCCCAGGCACAGAGAAGGTGCTAGCAGGGAATTCTCTGCCTGCCTTTCCCCAGTGCTCTGCAAGCTCTCCAGGGCAACATAAAATCTGGGGCTCTGTGCTTTCTTTCCTTCTGAACAAGTGTTAGTGTTTGCTGCACAAACGCGATTCTGAGAAACAATGTGAACACATTTGCTTCCCAAGCACAGAGAAGGTGCTAGCAGGGAATTCTCTGCCTGCCTTTCCCAGTGCTCTGCAAGCTCTCCAGGGCAACATAAAATGTGGGGCTCTGTGCTTTCTTTCCTTCTGAACAAGTCTTAGTGTTTTCTGCACAAACACGATTCTGAGAAGCAATGTGAACACTTCTCCTTCCCAGGCACAGAGAAGGTGCTAGCAGGGAATTCTCTGCCTGCCTTTCCCAGTGCTCTGCAAGCTCTCCAGGGCAACATAAAATGTGGGGCTCTGTGCTTTCTTTCCTTCTGAACAAGTGTTAGTGTTTTCTGCACAAACGCGATTCTGCGAAGCAATGTGAACACTTCTCCTTCCCAGGCACAGAGAAGGTGCTAGCAGGGAATTCTCTGCCTGCCTTTCCCCAGTGCTCTGCAAGCTCTCCAGGGCAACAGAAAATCTGGGGCTCTGTGCTTTCTTTCCTTCTGAACAAGTGTTAGTGTTTTCTGCACAAACGCGATTCTGCGAAGCAATGTGAACACTTCTCCTTCCCAGGCACAGAGAAGGTGCTAGCAGGGAATTCTCTGCCTGCCTTTCCCAGTGCTCTGCAAGCTCTCCAGGGCAACAGAAAATGTGGGGCTCTGTGCTTTCTTTCCTTCTGAACAAGTGTTAGTGTTTTCTGCACAAACGCGATTCTGAGAAGCAATGTGAACACTTCTCCTTCCCAGGCACAGAGAAGGTGCTAGCAGGGAATTCTCTGCCTGCCTTTCCCCAGTGCTCTGCAAGCTCTCCAGGGCAACATAAAATGTGGGGCTCTGTGCTTTCTTTCCTTCTGAACAAGTGTTAGTGTTTTCTGCACAAACGCGATTCTGAGAAGCAATGTGAACACTTCTCCTTCCCAGGCACAGAGAAGGTGCTAGCAGGGAATTCTCTGCCTGCCTTTCCCCAGTGCTCTGCAAGCTCTCCAGGGCAACATAAAATGTGGGGCTCTGTGCTTTCTTTCCTTCTGAACAAGTGTTAGTGTTTTCTGCACAAACGCGATTCTGAGAAGCAATGTGAACACTTCTCCTTCCCAGGCACAGAGAAGGTGCTAGCAGGGAATTCTCTGCCTGCCTTTCCCCAGTGCTCTGCAAGCTCTCCAGGGCAACATAAAATGTGGGGCTCTGTGCTTTCTTTCCTTCTGAACAAGTGTTAGTGTTTTCTGCACAAACGCGATTCTGAGAAGCAATGTGAACACTTCTCCTTCCCAGGCACAGAGAAGGTGCTAGCAGGGAATTCTCTGCCTGCCTTTCCCCAGTGCTCTGCAAGCTCTCCAGGGCAACATAAAATGTGGGGCTCTCTGCTTTCTTTCCTTCTGAACAAGTGTTAGTGTTTTCTGCACAAACGCGATTCTGCGAAGCAATGTGAACACTTCTCCTTCCCAGGCACAGAGAAGGTGCTAGCAGGGAATTCTCTGCCTGCCTTTCCCCAGTGCTCTGCAAGCTCTCCAGGGCAACATAAGATGTGGGGCTCTGTGCTTTCTTTCCTTTCTGAACAAGTGTTAGTGTTTTCTGCACAAACGCGATTCTGCGAAGCAATGTGAACACTTCTCCTTCCCAGGCACAGAGAAGGTGCTAGCAGGGAATTCTCTGCCTGCCTTTCCCCAGTGCTCTGCAAGCTCTCCAGGGCAACATAAAATGTGGGGCTCTGTGCTTTCTTTCCTTCTGAACAAGTGTTAGTGTTTTCTGCACAAACGCGATTCTGAGAAGCAATGTGAACACTTCTCCTTCCCAGGCACAGAGAAGGTGCTAGCAGGGAATTCTCTGCCTGCCTTTCCCCAGTGCTCTGCAAGCTCTCCAGGGCAACATAAAATGTGGGGCTCTGTGCTTTCTTTCCTTCTGAACAAGTGTTAGTGTTTTCTGCACAAACGCGATTCTGAGAAGCAATGTGAACACTTCTCCTTCCCAGGCACAGAGAAGGTGCTAGCAGGGAATTCTCTGCCTGCCTTTCCCCAGTGCTCTGCAAGCTCTCCAGGGCAACATAAAATCTGGGGCTCTGTGCTTTCTTTCGTTCTGGACAAGTGTTAGTGTTTTCTGCACAAACGCGATTCTGCGAAGCAATGTGAACACTTCTCCTTCCCAGGCACAGAGAA